>JALMGF010000040.1:5570000-5607500 GCA_023333645.1 Sceloporus occidentalis | reverse complement strand
ACCTCCAGAATTTTGAAGTGAACTGAGAACCCCGGTCAGTCAGTATTTGAAGAGGAACTCCATGTAAGCGAACAATCTCTCTTATGAACATGTCAGCTGTCTCAGTTGCTGATGGGAGGTGTTTCAGTGGTATGAAATGCGCCATTTTGGTCAGTCTGTCTACAACAACCATGATGGTATTATATCCGTTAGATAAAGGTAATTCCACTATAAAGTCCATTGATACGGAGGACCATGGCGATTGGGGAGTGGGAATAATTTGTAACAATCCCGGAGGGCATTGGTGTGAGGTCTTGTTCCTTGCACAAACTTGGCATGAGTTCACATAGTCTTTTGCATTCATTGCCATGTTAGGCCACCAGAAGCGACGGCGAAGCAAACTGAGCGTTCCTGAGATCCCTGGATGCCCTGCCAACGGGGCGTCATGGCAGATGCGGAGAGCGTCGGTCACAAAAGGTGGAGGTATTATCAATTTATTTTGATGGTAAAAGAGTCCTCCTTTCCTCTGCAACGGTTGAACTGTAGGACGATGAACTCTGAATTTGAAGTAGTCCCTCAGGGAGCTAATAAAATCTTTCTTGGTGACCAAAAAATGTCTCGGGGGAATTATTGGTTGGGTGGTGTTGGGGTCATCCTGTTCATTGACGTATTGGCGAGATAAAGCGTCAGCCTTGCCATTTTTACTTCCTGGTCTGTAAGTTATGTGAAAATTGAATCTTGTAAAAAAAAGAGACCAGCGCGCCTGACGAGGTCGTAGTCTCTTGGCTCGTTGAAGATATTCCAGATTGCGGTGGTCGGTAAAGATAACAAACGGATGTCGAGAACCCTCGAGATGATGTCTCCATTCCTCTAGTGCACACTTTATTGATAGCAACTCACGATCGCCTATGTCGTAATTCTTCTCAGCCGGTGAGAGTTTGCGAGAGAAAAATGCTATAGGGTGAAGTAGATTTTTAGGTCCTTGTCTTTGAGAAAGGATAGCCCCCACCGCTACTGTAGAGGCGTCTACCTCCAAAATAAAAGGCAGATCAGAATTGGGATGTACCAGTATAGGAGCAGAGGTAAATCTTTGTTTAAGCGTGGCGAAAGCCTCCTCGGCCTTTGTGCTCCATAAAAACTTGGTATTTTTGGATGTTAGGGTTGTGAGAGGAAGGACGACTCTGGAAAAATTATGAATGAAACGCCTATAGAAATTAGCAAATCCAAGGAATCGTTGCACATCTTTACGTGATTGAGGCTGTGGCCACTGTTCAATGGCCTTCACTTTAGTTTTGTCCATTTCGATGCCTTTGGATGAAATGTGAAATCCCAAGAAGTCTATATTATTAGTTTCAAACTTGCATTTTTCTATTTTGGCGAACAAACGGTGGGCACGAAGACGTGAAAGAACCTGGTGTACATGGCTGCGGTGCTCTTGGAGGGTAGCGGAAAAGATCAATATATCATCAAGATAGACAACCATGAAAGTATCTAATAAATCCCGGAAAATATCGTTGACAAAGTTTTGAAAGGTAGCTGGAGCATTACATAGTCCATAGGGCATCACTAAGTATTCGAAGTGTCCATAACGAGTACGAAATGCAGTCTTCCACTCATGACCGTCTTTAATACGCACAAGGTTATATGCTCCTCGTAGATCTAGTTTAGTGAAAATAGCGGCTTGCTTTAAACGTTCGAATAATTCCGGGATGAGAGGAAGAGGGTATCGATTTTTTATGGTTATAGCGTTTAGTTCTCTGTAGTCCACGCAGGGCCGTAAACCCCCATCCTTCTTTCCTACAAAGAATATTCCTGCCCCGGCCGGAGAGGTGGATGGACGAATAAAACCCTTGGCTAGGTGTTCGTCGAGGTAATCTCGTAGTACTTTCAGTTCTGATTCCGACAAGGGATATATACGGCCGTAAGGAATTTTAGATCCAGGTATGAGGTCTATAGGACAGTCGTATGAACGGTGTGGCGGAAGACATTCAACTCCCTTCTCATCAAACACGTCCTGGAATTCCATATAGCATGAAGGCAAACCCGGTATGGAGGTTCTGGATACAGTAGGGGACGTTTGAAGAGAAATATGTGCAGTACTGAGACAATGGCGGATGCAGAACGGAGAGGAAAATGTTACTTGTCCTGTAGTCCAATGAATGACAGGATCATGTTGCTTGAGCCAGGGCAGGCCCAAGATTAATGGAAATAAAGGGGAATTGATGACATCAAAGGTTATTCTCTCTGTATGCCTATTCCCTATAGAACAGGTGAGTGGGACAGTTTCTAAATGCACTGGTCCGGAAGACACGGGTGAGCCATCAATGGTCTGGATAAATACCTCATGTTTCTTAGAAGAGGTAGGGATCTTCTGTTTGGCGAGGTATTCTTTATCAATTATATTGCTGCTTGCCCCGGAATCGATGATGGCTTGGAGATGAAGTTGATGAGATCCCCACTGTAAACGCAGAGGAACAGATAGGTGAGTAGCGGTCTCCAGAAGTATGGACGAAATACAATAGGATCTGTTTCTGGACTCACCTCTAGGTGATTTAGGACAGATAGGGCAGGCCGACAGGAGATGGGAATCCGCTCCACAATATAAACATAAATTATTGTCCCTACGTCTGTTCTTTTCCTGAACGGACAGAGAAGATCTGGCTAGCCCGATCTGCATAGGTTCCACCTCCGATAGAGGTGAGGGTGTAGGAGTAGGATCCTGTGAACGAGGCATAGATGTTCTCCATGAGGGAGTCCAGGGACGTTGTTTCTCGGCCCTACGTTCTCGCAATCTCCGATCAATAGAAAGAGCCAAAGCCATCAGAGGTTCAAGTGAATCGGGAACTTGGCCATGAGCCAATTCGTCACGAACAGCATCCGAAAGACCCAGGCGAAATTGGTCAGCAAGGGCGTAATCGTTCCATTTAGTATCTGCAACGAGGCATCGGAACTCGGTAATGTACTCCTCCACTGGACGGCGGCCTTGCGATAAGGTACGGATAGCTGAACATGCCGAGGAGTGGAGGTGTGGGTCATCGTATAGTGAGGACAAAGTAGCAATAAAGGAGGTGTAATTATGAATAACAGGATCATTTGAAGATAATAAACGATGTGCCCAACTTGCAGGTTCACCCTCCATTAACAAAATCATTGAACGAATCTTCACGGAGTCAGAATTATAAGTACGTGGTTTAACAGAAAAAATGAGTTCGCAATTAGTAATAAATGCACGGAAAGTCTTTCGGTCTCCGGAGAATTTGGTTGGTAAAGGAACTTGGGGTTCAAACGACGGTCCTAACTCTGGAGCTGCAACGGAGGGAGCAGGTGGTGGAGAAGGGTTAATAGGAGCAGCAACTTGGTTTTTGAGGTCAGCTACTTCATTATGAAGATTTCCATATTGAGCTTGCATGTCCATCATCATTTGGGCCAGCTTCTCCATCTTGTCGTTCATATCTGAAAGTGTGGCTTGGAGTCCTGCAGGAACCATAGTAATGGCTGAAGTATACTGTCACTATCCGGAAGTGAGCTGGTAAGTGAAAGGTTCCTAATAGCAAAAAACTCCAATACACACAGGACACAAATCCAGGCGAGGTACAATAGGGCACGAGCGGAGGCAGAGTCAAAAAACAAGCAGGGGGTCAGAGGCAGGCAGCAAATAGATAATGGTCAGTAAGTGAGAATAGGGTCTGGTACACAAAGGGTCAAAACACAGAGAACGCTTCGGTATAGGAATCCAACTTCAACTGATACTTCAGCAAAGGATACTGGGACTGAAGCGTCTAAATACGTTCGAATTTGGCGCCAAAATGACGTCAGTATTTGAAACGTGTTGCTATGGCAACGGTGGAGCGTGTCCTGCGTCTCACTGGATTCTGCCGGCAGCTAGAGAGAGACGCGTCTCCCTGGCAACGGAGCGAGCGCCCCCTCCCTCCTGTTAACCTCCGGCTGCAGCTGCGTGGGAGTGTAGCTGGAGAGGCCCTGCTTGCTGCTGTGTCAGTAAGCCGGGAAGGAGCAGAGATGTCAGCGTGGGAACGATGGCTGGGGTAAGTACTTGCTTTATGACACATATATATACACACGTGTGTGTGTGTGTGTGTGTGTGTATATATATATATATATATATATATATATACACACCAGCTTACAAACACACTGACCATCTTACACCAACATACATACACTGCACTCACACCCCTTTCTCCCCATCTCTTACCTTTCTCATCTTCTATCTTCTTTCTTCCATCCAGTCGTGGGAGCACGAGGTCTGTCATGTCAGACCTCTGTTTACTGCTCCCTCATCACTACGCGCCGGCAATTGAGGCCGAGCGCCCGGACATGACGTCATCACCGCGCTCGGCATCAATAGCCGGCGCGTAGTGATTAGGGAGCAGGGAAGTCAAGATCTGAAGTGCCAGACCTTGAGCTCCCTAATGTCGGGCTAGTTAGAGGGAGGTCGTGATCTCCCCAACCAGCCCTGCTGATCAGGGCTAGTTGGGGAGATCACGATCTTGCACCTACCTCGGCGTGGCCCTGAAGACCGGCCCAGGGGAGGCGGCTTCTCCTCTCGCCCCTCCCCTAGAGATTTGTGGCTTCGTGGGACTCTCCGGCTGGGTAAGTATTCGGTACTCGGTTAGTACCCGGCGTAGAAGACGACCCCCGACTTTTAAGAAGATTTTCTGGGCTTAAAAAGTCGTCTTATATGCCGGAATATACGGTATATATAGATTTTTTTTGTGTCATTAAAGGTGTCCTCCATTATAGACTGGATTTTGAGTTTTTATGGTATGACTCCATTTGGCTTCTGTTGACAATGGAAGATAATCCTCCCCGCTCCACCTCTGCGCTGCCTGCAAAGTCTACCATAGTCCAGGGGTTCAAACCAATAAAGGGAGAGGAAACTTTGTGCAATTGAATGTCCTAAGTAAAGTATTCAATGGTCAGGAAGAGGGTGCTTTTGATAACTAAAGAAAGCAACGGTATATTACAATATCAGAAGATAAGCTTTCACGCAAATCTTATCTTCTGATATTGTATGCAAGGTCATTAAACACATGCTTGTATGGACAAATGTTTTCGTACCAGGTTGAGGCGAGCATTAAGGTTTGATCACTAAATCTGGAGCTCATTTCAAGCCTTGCTATCACTATGGAATGCATTATAAAGGGGCAAACCCCAGTGCCTTTATCGTTCAAGAAGGGCTGTGCTGGCCCGGCATAATGTATTAATTGGGTTAGTTCCTGGAAGAATTCTCAGTTTTAACAATGCATTATGCAGGTTCAGCTCTTGCTGCGTGAGATGCTTACCACTTTGTTTCCATCATAATGTTCTTGGAAGCTCCTCCAATTGACAGAGTATGCTAAGGTTCTTCAGTGAGCTAAGAGTTAATGAACATTTATGGTTGACACGTGTATTTATATATTCTATTGATTTATATAATGGCATCATGTGCCACAGACCCGTACAATTGGTAAACGGGGAAATAAGTACTTACAGAAAAAGGTGTTAAGGCCACTGCTGAAAGCGAGCTTTACTCCCAATGATGTTTCATTTATGTTAACATTGCTTGCTGTATATTGATATAATTGTCTGGAACTGCATTTTTTATTAGCAATAATATAAGCTAGTGTTTTTACTATTTTAAAGGGCAAAATGTAGGCTGAGCTGAGTGGAAACCATTATCTTTATTTTAGTACTAAGTTCTTTTTCCTCCCCTCCAATTGTAAAGGTTACACACACATGGTCACGGTTTCCTAAAAAGCTGATTATATAGACAGCTATGGGTGGATGTTGGATTTATAACTAAAGGGTACATGAACAGATCCAACAATTTAGTGGTTTAAAAAAAAAATATATATATTTTTTTGTTTTTGTTTCAATCCCAAACCAGCCAGACCATCCGCCTTCATCCATTATTCTGTCAGATAGGTATGACAAGTGTGAAATTGGTCTTTGCTTATTTTATCTGACTTGTAAAAATAAAATGCATTCGTCCTTAATAAAAAATTTGGTTTCCTGCCGTTTTATGGAGAACAAAAATAAAATTTTTATAGAAGTAAAAATAATTCTCGTTTTAAAACAATATTAACACAGTGTGTATTCTGATCTCATGCTGGGCTAACTGGTGAGTTTGTTGTCTGTGGTTTGTCTAATGCTGGCCAAAGGCACTGGCGGTTATGGACAGGCTTTGTTGAAACAGGCCACAGTAGACATGGTTATTGTGCATAAATCTTTTTTTTTTTTTTTTTTTTTTAGTTCATTAATTACTATCTGTCAGTATCCTAACCACATAGATATGTGTCAATATTTATTTGTATTAATATATATATTTCTTTGTCGAAAGCCAAACTTATGTACAACAGTCTACCTAGAAGAATTGATGCTGTTTTGAAGGCAAAGGGTGGTCACACCAAATATTGATATTATTTCGATTTTTCTTCTGTTTACTTACTTTGCATTTTGTTAAATAATAAAAATAAGTTAAGATTGAAAGCAATCTTACATGACAGCTTTTTTTTTTTTTCACACCACCTCAAACTTTTGCATGGTACTGTAAATGATATACACGCTTCTTTTCCAAGTGTCGATAAACTATTATTTTCAAGATGGCCCTTTGTCAGGCCAACTGAGAAATCCTAAAGATATGTATATTTGAGAAATATCTTTAAAGTGGCAAACATACCTTTTCCCACCTTTAAGCTAAACGACCTGGGTTTCACATGTTGTTTTGCATGGGCATGAAAGTTTGACAAGTGTTCTTCTCAATACTTGAAGGTGCTCAGTCATGCACCAGCCTCGAAGATCAATGAAACCTTGATTCCATATTTATTTTGTTTTGGCTTTTGAGTCTTGAAGTTTGCAAAATGTATGCATATTAAGCCTTTTTTTTTTTTTTTTGTTTAATATTTTTCATTGTAGGTGTGGCACGGCGAGAGAAGAAATACAGAGTCCAGCCTGGCTTTGGAGACCGACGTGGAGGAGTTATTAGTGCTCGAACATACTTTTACGCTGATGAAGCAAAATGTGACCATCATATGGAAACATTTCTCAGATGTATTGAAGCTTCAGGTACGCTTGGGCCACCTCAGACCTTAGTAAGGAGACTTCTAATATTTCTATGCACCAAGACGAAGGTTACGTTTTAAAGGACAATTGTCGTTGTAAATGTGGTGCAATCCCCATAGCAACCAATGGAATGTCCCTAGACTAGATTTTCTTTTTATACGTGAGCTCCTATGTTATGCTATGCACTTAGATGGAAAATAGCACATTGTGTGGTGATCATTGCATTGCTGTCAAATCTTTCCTAAATATTCTCGCAGACTCAAAAGTAGTATAAAAAAATGTAGATATGATTTAGTCATTGGCTTATATATCATAAAAGGTCCATCAGAGCATACATTTCTGCCAGAGGGAAGTTTTCTTTAGCAAATCTTTCCTTGACAGTTTACAATAAGATTAGGATGTAATTTATTTAAATATGATGTTCCACTGTGATAATGTACACTTTGTGGCTCAATGGGCAGATTTATTTGATCATGAATTCCAGGTGGTATTTATTTTTTCCGCGAAATGTTTCCCACTTGAAATGAATTTGGATACAGTATGGTTTTTTTTCTGTATGCAATTAAAGTGTAAGGATTTTTTCATGTTTGATAAGCCATTGGGTTTTCTTTATGAAAGGAGTGGACTAATTCTATTGTATTCTGCAAAGAGGAGAGCCATCTTTTAGTATTATCCAGAGGCACTAAGGGTGTCAATAACTAGGGAGTTTGCAGGCGAGTTGAACTTTCTAGCTCTGTTATATTCTGAAGAGTCAACCCTAGGGAGCTTCTCCTGCAAGAAAGGCAGGCTGGCCCTGCATAATGCATAGTTAAATTGGTGGGATGGCTTTTGCCAAATTAACTGTGCAGACTCGTCCCTTGCTGTGGGGCAAGGTGACTGTGGTTGGACTTAATTATTAAGCGTAAATCTTCAATAAACCTGCAAAATCCTGAACTAGTGCCTACACCCATACTTGCAGGTCAACAAGGATTTTTATTGCGGTGTGATTTGCCCCAACTTTCTTGTGGGAAGGTATTGGGTTTCCCCCTGGGTTTATAATGTTGCTTTTTAGTGATATTCATTATTATTATTTTATTAAAATTGACAGGTGGCAGTTCTGAAGATGGTTTTTCCGCCATTAAGCTTACAGCATTAGGACGGCCCCAGTTTTTGGTAAGGTTTCAGTCCAGATTTGGTTATTTTCAGTTTCATTTTTATTTTGTTGTTAATTCCATTCACCTTTAGCACTGTGTATTTAAGAAAGACCTAAAAACAATAATACGATATCCAAACATTATTTTACACAAATGGATTTTGAATAATAAAGGAATTAGCTAGTTGAGGTAATGAAGACGCGGAAAATCGTCTTGCAACGTTCTGCTATTGACATCCTTATTGAGCTTGTAATTTAAGTGACTCGCAGTGTGTTTCTTGCCTTTGGTACATAAGTCAATGTCACTTTAGACCAGGCTGATTTAATACACAGAGGAAAACCACAGTGGTTATTTGCATACGTTGTGTTATATAACCCTCCGATGTTGCTGAATTCAGCTGTGACTGATCCTGTATCCATTCACCGAATCAAACACCAGTACAAATTTCACATTAGCGAGGTTACTCAGCCACAACAGTATCTTCAGTATACTGGAGATGCGTCTTTGTGCATCTCTGTCACTCCAGCTATCTCATGGATTACAGCTCCTGTCATGTTCAGCCTGAAGGCTCTGGTAGTCACTGTTAGCATGAGTTGTATCTGGAACTCCAGAGTCCACATGTTGGCTCTACCTGTTTTATACAGTAAGATGTTGTTTGTGGTTTGTTCACGTTATGTCAAAACTCTTTTCTTGTAGTCAAATTTAAATTAATGGCCCACATGCACCAATTACTTTCACAAGCTTTGTCATGGCCACTGATTTCCTTCTCCAGTTTCCCACCATAGTACCATCTGTTCTGTGTCAACAGACTGCGAGACTAATGGACTGAAAATATTGAATCAAAACTCTTATCGACGTTAATAGGGTTTATCGACTAAAGCTTGGGTTGGCAAGAGAGTTTGCTTGAGGGTTGTGGTTTAAACTTCTTGAATTTACTATGTATCATAAAGGGCAGCCCCTGGCTATTTGCTGTACAAGAAACTTAGAGCTGACCCTACATAATGAATAGTTCAGTCAATTAACTTAAGAAATCTCACAGATTCATATACGCTTTATAATGTGCCATTTAAGCTCTGCTTTAAACTGAAATACAACGAGGTTGGGTCAGGAGATAAAACGGCAACTCTCCAGCAAGATCAGCCCCAGCTTCCTTTTTTTAAGGCATTAACCCTAAATGTGACGCAAGCAGATGCTACTGACTGTATGTATAATGCTTATCTGAGAATCCTTGGACATAGTGACCATGTTACTAGTAAAAGCATTTTAGTACTAGTATGGAATCCTCACTCCTGGCTCCGCATCTGGGATTAGCAGAAATGGCAGGTTGGTAGGGAATTGCCACCCAGCACCCAGGTTCTTAGTTGGGCAGGCGAGGGGTCGAGTATTAATAACATCTATCCACAGCAACATTTATTGTTGTTCTGCTCTAAAAAGAGCAACACTTGCCTTAGACTCTGAATTTAAATGCTTCAGCATACAGCAAGATACTCTTCTGCAATTAAATGTTTATTGGATTAAGAGGATCCGAGTATGCGACCAAATTCTGTAGCCTTTTTGTTTTCCCTCTGTCATAGATTTGGAATTAGGAAAACAACTGTTGCAATATAAACTAACAGGTCTGCTGTTTGTTTCTATATGCAGGATGCTGTGTTCAATCATGGTCTGAATTAATGGGCCAGTTTTACCCTGTAGCAATCAATGTAATTTACCATTTCCATTAAAATACAATTTGGCTTAAATTAGCTGTTTAATTCACTGTCTTTTTGTTGCCTACCCATAATATAGCAGTTGTTCTCACTTTTTTGGAAGTATGGTTATCATTTTAAAGCATATTAAAGCCATTAATACAGAACACTCATGTGTTGGCTTTGTATGAGGAGTTGTAGCTTGATCACAAAATCAGTATTAAACTTATTTTTCTTTTATTCTTATTTCAGTTACAGTTTTCAGAAGTCCTTATAAAATGGAAAGGTTTCTTCCACCAGCTCGCTGCAGACCAAGGCAAGGGCGGACTAGCTGCTGTTGAAATTGAACTGGAAGTGGAAAAACTCCAGGTAGGAAGATAAAAAGATAGAATGTGATGAAAGTCATTCATTGCATAAAGTTAGACCTACAGTCAAATCCACGGTAAACACTCTTATTGCACTTGTTGTAGCATATGGATGGCATGTCCTTCACCCACCTAGCTTTATGGCATGGAAGCTAAATTGTAATTGATCTTTGCTAAGCAGATCCATTGCAAAAATGTATTGAACGACCCTCAATGACTACAAGTTCCACCATATTCAACAGTGGTGTTCTTTGAAGTTATACGGGCAAAGACAGATTTAAACAGAAGGTGCAGCTTGTGTTGGGCCCTAGGGTAAACTTAATAGCTCCATGCCAGTATTCCAGAGAAAATGAAGAATGGCTTCCTTCTCACATTTCCTGGCTTGTTTTTTCTAAAAAATAAGCCTGAGAGACAGGGCTTGCTTTCATGGTGGATTTAAAATGGTGGATTTAATGTCCTGATTGACCACTGGTTGACGTTGAAGTTTACATGGTGCAGTGCCTTCACACTGTGTATCTACAGCCTTAGATTACACTCTGGTAATTTGGACAAGAGGACAAATGGTGCCAAGGTTGTGTGCTTACAGGGCTTTTTTGCATCCCTGTTTTTATTTCTTTTTTTGTTTACAAAGTAATTATAGAGTAAAGAGACAAAATTAGGTAGGAGAGAAACAGAAACGCAGCACATTCAGACAAAAGAAGTGCGCATGCATTTTTAATAAGATGGAAATAAGTTACTTTAACTGTGATTGGATCTTTCTAGGAAAGTCAATTACACTGATTAGTTTGTTTCAAGGTCTCCTCTAAAGTAGCCTGCAATGCCTAAAATTTCTAAAATGAGAAGCACAGAAAACTAGAGAGTAATTGTCTGTTTGTAGCACAGCTTCTAGAACACGGAAAAACATATTTTATTTAGCATAAGCTAAATAATTCCTTTATTAAAGGACCAGTGCCATTTTTTTAGAACTATTCGGCCCATCTAATTTGCCCATCGTTCCTGAAGTATAGCAGCAAACCTTAATCATTTATTGGTCTTATCTTAGATTCAGGATAGTTGGATCCCTATCCCATGCATGATTAAACGTCTTCACTGTTTACATATATCACTTTTGCCTGGAGTCTTATCTACTATCCTCTGTGTAAAGTTAAACTTCCTTACTTTACAGCTAAACCTTTGGCCGTCTAGTTTTAGGTTATGATCTCTTGTTCTAACATTTCTCCTCCCTTTTCCTCCTGTACTTTGTTAAACCCCTTTAGATATTTACACAGTAAAATGACTAGTCTTATTTTAGTAAAACCCCATAAGCGCAAAATGTCTAACTCCTCTACATTTGATGGAAATTACATTCTGCATGTGCATTAAGCATGATGCACAATTCAGGAAGATGTAGAAGGTACCATTTCCTCAAAGCTGTATCAAGCAATTAATGAGCTATTTGAACCTGAAACCTTGTTAAACATATCAGTATTTTTGTTATGACCTAAACTGAGGTTCTTGGTTCCACAGAATAAAGCATAGCTTGCCATGTTCATACGAAGAGTGCTCCTCAGTCTTAGTTCACACTGAGTGCTAACTGACCTAGTCGCTTGGAGAGATAAGCTTATTATGGTGAAAGTGAGTGCGTATCGTTTGGCTGACATTACTATATGCGTTGGCTTGGTTGACAGCAGTATATGGTATATGAGTGTACATCAGTTTGGCTGAGAGCGGGCAATGTGTTTTAGTTTGGCTAATAGTGGTCAGTATGAGTGTGCGTCAGTTGATTAGTCTCATAAACTTCCTCTTCATTGGTAAACCCAAGGTGGGATTCCGTCCGGTAAAGGATGGCGGATTTCAGGCCCTGCTAGCCATAAATGTTTTAACCACCATCGCTATAAATGATACAGAAGAAAGGGTCAGGTCTAATAGATACATTGTGGAGAATGTCCCTTAGATGTAGTGAGTGCGATATGCTTCACAACCTTCTTTTTTTTTTTTAAAGGTTTTCATTTAATAATCATGATAGAGACAGAACATTTACTTATATATTACTCTTCCACACCTGCAGAAGCAAATCACTCTGAACGCTATACATATTTTTTTATTCTCAGGACAGCTTGGTGAAACTCGGGATTGCTACCAAGGATGAATGCCATAATTGGTTTACTGGAGAAAATCTTGGGCTATCGGGGTATGTTTCATAACAAAAATATCATTTCAGCTGTTATTTTATTTACGCATATGTGCGTTTTACCAATTTTCAGTATGAAATCTATTTGAAATTGAAAGTAGTCATTACCTTGAAGAGACTACAATTGTATTTTCATTTTTTGCTGCAGCAAACATTGTGATGTGTTGCAGATGACTAATAAAGCTTGCTTTTAGTTTAACTGTTTTTTCCCTTTGGTAAAATTATAACATACTTTATTTTTTCTCTTCCTTATTAAACTGTACATGGCGAGTTAAGTAAGCAAAAAGTTACGTTTTAAACAGTTTTACATTTCAAAAGAAAAATGTCTGATATACATGTTTCTGAACCTTGATGGAATGTAAAGTGTTTCAAATTCGTAATGTTGGCTTTGTTGACTATGATCCAATTGCGGTTTTTGCTCTTCTTGCTAAATGCTAATAAGACACCAAGCAGCTCAGAATGGACAAACTGCTTTCTGGCAACTTTGAAAAAGGTCAGAAAAACATTGGTCCTTTAAATAAAAAATATGTAATATTATTGTAGCCAACTTTAATTGATCAATGTCACCTTATATATATTTTTTAATACAAATGCACAGAGGGTTTAGGCAGAATCCTCTGTACACTTTTGACGCATTCCACTGCTCCTTGCTTAAAGCGGTTGCTTTCGCTGAATGCATTTCCTGGCATTTCACAGGATGCTTACTGCCAGATTAACCACTGGTTCAAGAGAGCACAATTAAATTAGAGGGCTTTCTTGCTGATGATTGGCTGCATCTAGCGACCAACACTTGTGCGAAATGTAGACAGCAGAGTAGCAGCGGTGTTTTCACCAGGTCTGTGTGTGTGTGTATAAATATTATATAGAAATACACCCAAATGTATTGTTAAAAGGGAGAGTTGAATGCCCCATTCCGCCCTGGCAAAGAAAAAAAAATTATTATATAGAAATTATTATTACATTATATATAATATATATATATATTATATAGTGTGTGTGTATATATTAGTCATATGGGGGTTTTTTTTTCTTTGCCAGGGCTGAATGGGGCATTCAACTCTCCCTTTTAACAATACATTTGGGTGTATTTCTATATAATATTTAGTTTTGTTTTTTTATGGCTTCATGAACCATTAAATGCTAGAGTTCTGAGTAGCCTGTAGCAGTCATCACATTATCTCAGAACACTAGTTTACTTTCTGCATGCTTTTCCAAGCATGCCTTTTGGGAGATCCAAATAGCTTTTTTTTTAGTGTGTTTTATTTTAAGTGTTTAATGGGGTTAAAGTTTCTGGCTCTGTAAGCAGCTTTGTAAATTCAGTAGAACAGTTTAAGCAGTGTGGTTAGAGGTACGCACTAGAATTTGCAAAGTATTTACTGCAAACCATGCACATGTCAAATATTCAATCATATTGATCAGAGTTGCCAGCACCATGGTTCTGTGTGGTTTTTTTTTTTGTTTTTTTGTGAATTACTTTTTTCCCCCCTCTTTTTCTTAAAGTTGTATACATATGTCAACATATGTAAATACAGTTATGCCTATGATTGGAAACTATTCTATGTGTGGCCTTAGACGGGGGGCTCTTCTCCCTGAACTTGTACTGCGGCCTAAACATAAGTACATGACAGGTTAAATTAAAACGATATCCTTTCCAATGTTATTCCATATTTCTGAGTAATACCCTTTAAAGGGACAGTTTATTGTCCCTGACAGCTCCACTAAAAATGAATATGATTAAAGAACTCTGAGTACTTTAATATTGATCTTACCTGAGATCTTCCTCCTCCTTGGTCTGACGATTTGTGGCATTGATTGTCTACTTGAAGCACCCAATCAGTGGAAGGAAGGTGGTTCCATAGAAATCAATAGGAGGGCTTTTGATGAATGCACATGGGTTCCAAATCAGATCAAAAGTATGTTTACTGTGCTGTACTGGGGATAAAAAGGCAACGTTTTGATTGGTCTTAATCAATCTTCAAGGCATTATAAAATGTCTCCAATAGGCGCGATGAAGACCATTATTGTTACTAGTTTTACAACCCGGCTTGCCGGCATAATTTAAATATGTTATATTTCCAGTAATCAAACTTATTTTATATTAATTATTATATTATAATAATCTCTGTTATAATGTATTTAAGTATTTAAGATTTTAGTCATGTAAACCCTGGTCCCCAATTATAATACAGTTGAAGGTGTCTCACTACTTCAGTGCAGTTTAAGCAAAGTTTTGACGTTTTTACATTTTAATTTATATATTCCATAAACATCTGTGCTTCTAACTTACAGTTATGACAGATGGTGTAATCAAGAATGATATGAAGGTGCACATAACTACGGAGTGTATTTATATACTGGTAACAAGCTCTAAAAAAAAAAAAAAATTAAAAAAAAAATCACTACTTTTTTTCTGGTAATAGAAAAGAGTCCCAAAGTAGATGCAGCAATCTGATCAAGGTCACTTTGGGTCATCTATATTCATCGCTATTCTAGTACTTTCATGGCCCAGGCCCCTGTTTGAATATGTGTAGTGTTTCTCTCCCTACAGTGCTTCTCTCCTTTAAGTGAGTTTTAGTAGCTTTCTTGATAATATTGTTTAGCTAATACATGCATTGTGTAGTTTTTATAGGTCATTTCATTGATTTTTACAGCAATGATTACTAAAATGGATGTTCATGACCCTGCTATCAACTCCAATGTATCATACGAAAGTAATGGCTACTATATTTTTGCCATTATTCCAACGTAAATGTCTGTCATGCTACGCACCAAAGGGTACAGTTAGGGAGGAAATATTGCATTGAGATTCCTTTTTTTGCAGTGTTTTCTGAAGTGGTAAAGCTGTCATATTAAATGTTGAGTTCCACAGAAATACCATTATATCAGGTAGACATGAAGCTTATTGCATTTCTGTCCGTGGGAACAGTCATAAAAACGTGTGTTACTTTTTATATTATGTTGATGGTGATGGATTTTACTCTTAGGTGTCTACAAAGTTACTGTTTAAGGAAAAGCGAGCATTTTACTGATCCACACTATTGCACCTCAAAACCAACAGAGGATCAATGGAAGATGTGACAATATTAAGCCAAACAAAAATGTATTTTGACGTGTGTGTGCTGGGTTCATTACTCTTTCATTTATAGGAATATGTCTTAAATAGCCCAAAGGAATATATAGTTTTCCCTGTTAACTGGCCCTGTGGCATTAAAAATAAATGCCAGCTCAAGGTTTTTGAGGGCCCTAAGCAAAAAAATATGTATTAACCCCTTCTTTAATACAAGTAATAAAAAGAATAATTCTTAATAAACTGAGAAACACTATTTATGATCAGACATTTATCTGAACCAAAATAACATTGATAGTTATTTTATGGGGAATCCATGTTAAACATCTCTGTAGGTCTCGACCGTTATCCCCTGTAGTGGTCCTTTTCACCAGTGTAGCCTAAGCAGCTGATGAATCTGCTTGTACAGTATAGCAGCAACCACCTTTGTAAGGATCCATTAAAAACTTCGAGATGGCAAACACCAGACTTTAACAAAAAGAACTCTTCTGTACAGAAAAAAAAATATACAAAAAATTATTTGCATGGAAGTAGCAGTAACTATAGCATATCATGGAGTGAGGTTCTTCAAGGGTAGTAAGTTGTACCTGTTCCTATGACATTCGTTGCAGCTGCGTTTTCAAGTAGAGGAATATTTGTGTATGCAATTAATAGAATAACACAGGCATTGTATACATTACATCTTAGTTCGTCTAGGCTCCTGCTTTTTGATGTTCCACCCACTGCACTTCCTAGAACTCCATGGAGTTCTCTCATCATGTTGGCCAAATGCCTGGATTCTCATTACCAGGGTCACCTGTAGCTCAGCAATTGAATTACCTTCTTAATATATTTACCTGCTGCTGCTGTTACTGTTTAAAATGTTTTATATAACCTACAACTCTCATAGTGACATATAGCCTACACTTTACTAAGTAGGAGTAACCTCATCTATTTATACCTCTGTGTCTCTTGGGGCTAAAATCGTGACTGTTTCCTCCCTAGCGCTGACAGATCCTAAGCGAACAGAATGACATAAGTCACACTTCATCCTAGATCTGTTAGCTGTTTTCACACCATAGTAAAATAAATAGGGGTATATTAACTCTTTTAGGACATCTTTTTGATGCTTTTGTGTCTGCCATTTAGAAGGTTAATGTAATAATGAATTCAGTAGTATCATTAGTGTTTTAAGACATCGTTTTATGTACAATTTAGAAACTAGCTTCTTTTAGGAGTTATCCCTAGAGATCAACATAAGAAAAAAAAAATATAGCCTGTTAAAAGTCTTTAGTTAACGCTTTTAGAAAGCATGCGCTGACTCCATGTATTTGTCCATTTTAAATATTTCGGATATTCACAAAATGGAAACCAGAGCGATCCAGAAGTGATCTGGGATATGCATGCACATGCTGTCATTTCAAACCATTAACGACTTTTTCACACACTCAAACGCACACATTTCATGTCCTTCATTTACATTGCCGTCGCGTTATTGGGAAAAGAGTTTAGCCACTTGAGGAGTAAAATATGTACTCCGAAAGGGAATCTGAACATTAACAATGCGGCTTTTTTTTTTTCTTTCTAGTGGTTCTCCAAATGCATAATGGTTTTTCCTACTCAAACTGAGATCCTTTTTAAAAATAAACTATAATCAGAAAAGGCCTAGGGAGTATTTATCAAAGGACTGTGTTTTCTGCCTGGTAATGCAGCTTAAACATGATTAACTTGTCTGTGGGTACTAAGCCTGTTTCCGTTCTGCCAGCTATACAATGTGAAAAATATATTTTATTTTAATTCATAAATCATACTTCACACATGTATATGTCTGTGTGTGATGGTGTGTTTGTGTGTTAACATTGTTAAATACAACAAGTTAGATTGTATATTTCAGATTAGAATCTGCCAAGCACTGCCGTAGGAATGTAGTTTTAACCCTACAGGCTCTGTTCCCTGTACCCATATTTTGAGTTCCCCTGTTAACAAAATTCTAAATAAAATGCTAACACACTTAAATGCCTTATAGGGAATAGAGAAAAGATCTGATGTTGGTGTCTTCTTTTAAAGCCATCTGAGACCACAAAGGAAAAAAACCAAATGTTCTACAAATTAGAGTGGTCTTGTGGGCAGTTGCCGTCTGCCTCTCTATGCTCACAGCATCTGCAAAACATTTAATAAATGGCTCAAGCTTAGGAGGGGTTTGGTCTTATCTTATTTCCTAAAAGTAATTTTTTCCTTTTGAGTAAGTGTTTGCTTTTGTTTTCTTTTTGTTTAGGACAGTGGATTTGTTGGACTGGAACAGCTTAATTGACAGCAGAACCAAGATCTCCAAACTCCTGCTTGTACCAAACTTGCAGGTATCTTGTGCAGAGCCCTATTTTCACTGCAGCACAGTGTGTGAGCTGCCACCCTACTAATGCTGTCACTTAATGTGTATTATGTGGCCCCAATTAGCATGTCTGTTACTGGGGCATCTGGGTGCTGTGCATCTGCCTTAATACTTGTGTACTTATTTTAGTGGAAGGAGCCAATGCATGTCGTGGTAGTAACAGAATTCTAATTTTCTAATTTCTCAGAACACCAAATGCATACGGTAAAATTAACTGCAAAATAGACTTAAATTGTGCATTTTATATATACATGAAGGCTTAGATAAAAAGGGTCTGTGCATGTAAAAGTTATATGTATTGTTCAATTATTATTACTGCAGTAGCTCATGTACCACACTGAACTACTATAAACTTTCTGTGATCCAATATTTTACACATCTAAAAGGGTAACTCTAGTCCATGGAAATGTCAGTAATGTCAGCAAGTAATCATAATCCGCTAGCCGGAATGCAAACGGTTGCCTGTCACAGATCAGTATATGGTTACCTTTTTATTTTGGATTTTATTTATTTTTTATTTTATTTTTTCTACTTTATGCTCATACTGTTTAATTTGAGAACTGTTTTATTCATGTTGTGTTTCTACCCACTTAGAAGCATACATTCTTATGTGCAGAGTAGATTTGTTTAAAAATCTGTATGTCATTATATTACTATTCCATTAGCTTCCACTACAGCGCAACCTATTTCACATCTGTCATTCGTTTTCTCATTGCTCATAATCTTGCTACCCTACAGCTTCAGAACTGTATCAATTCTTGGCATATTTCTAACAAAATGTATTAGAACAAGATATGAAGCAAAACAAAATCTTTTGAGACTTGCCACCTGCACAATGTGTGAAATTTGTGGCTTTGCTGTTATTACCAGCATGCTAAGGAATCAAGAGCCTTCTGTATAGAAATCTTGTGTAAGTAAACTATGCCACCACCTGGCTGACGGCAAGAAGTTCTCCTACAGCCAGATTGTAGATCATTAGGAAACAAATGTGTTCTAAAATAATTCTTCACACTGCATGTGCCTGTTTGTGCCAAGACGGCATTGACATCTGAATTTGTAGGGGGTTTAATCTCCGTTGCCTGAATTTTATAGTATGATGCCTCAAAAAAATATTGCTGTGCATGAAAACAGTAAAATAACAAACAATGTTATATGGTGACACAATGATGTTTAGTGGCTTCCACAGATGATAAAAGTACAAAAATATTGAGATTGTTACTCATTTATACAAGGCCCCAGTTGTGTACCTTTCTGTATTGCTGTTCAAATAAAATGAAACTTTATTTTGTGTTTTGTTTCCAGAGCGGCCAACTAGAACCCCTTCTTTCTAGATTCACAGAGGAAGAAGACATGCAGATGAAAAGAATGCTACAGAGGATGGACGTTCTTGCAAAGGTTAGGAATGCAAACTCTTTTGTGTTACCGTAAATTACTGTGTGTGAATTTAATCTATATGTAGATGCTCATTGATAGAAACTCACAATTCAATTTATAGATGCTGACAGAGATGGCAAAACACCACTCATAAAAATTGCAAAAAAAAAGTAACATTTCAAGCAATTTCTACAATTGTTCTTAAAACACACAAAATATGTGTCCATGGAGATCTGTGTATATCAGTTGACGGATAAAATGCAGGCTGCAGGGGAATTTTGATGGAGGCAGCTCATAGTACAGCCATAGACAGAATCGCTTAACCTGACTATACGGTCCTTTTTTCTAAAAAGTTTTGGACTTACTTTGACCATACTTTCTTTATAGACAACATAGTATATTGTGTGTGGTTGTTGGGTGCCTTAGTCCCATAGTATTAACAATATTTGTACATTTAAATATCATTGAGGTGGGAGTAAATTGATAGTCTATATTATGTATTTTATAAATTTAACTGAAATTTAATCAATGTCGTTTTTCTGGTCTGTAAAGAGTAAAATGTGCAGAAACTGAGAACAAAAACATGTTAAATAATAATTTAACAATAATAAATAAATAATTCTACACATTTTCATTATGCACATTGTACATGCACAATGACCACAATGATGTGGACACCCCTCACAATTATTGAGTTTAGGTGTTTCAGCCACACTCATTGCTAACAGGTGTATAAAATCGATTACATGGGCATGTAATCTCCATATACAGCTTAGTGACTTTAAACGCGGCACTATCATAAGAAGCTGCCTTAAGCCACTTTGTGAAATTTCTTCCCTGCTGTAAGTGCTGTTATTGTAAATGGGAAGTGTTTAGGAGAAATGGCTCAGCCATGAAGTGGTTGACCACACGCTCACTCACAGAGCGGAAAAGTGTAGGACGAATCCAAGTTTGGCAGACGCCAGGAAAATGCTACCTACTGGAATGTATGGTGCATACTTTAAAGTTTGGAGGAGGAGACATAATGGTCTGGGGCTGGAATGTCCAACATGGGATAGGGTGTTCAACAAGCTGATATAGGTGTGATGGTAAGATGTCCACATACTTTTGGTTATATTGTGTATAAACATGCCGTTTTGGAACAAATGGTTCTCTATCCTTACACATGTACGTTATGGATGTTATTTTGGTAAGTTAACACTTTGAGAGTCGGGCAGCGTTTTTCCTTATGGGATGTAAGGATAGTTTTTTAAAAATGTAGCTTTAGTTATGTTAAGATGACAACCTTATACACTGCTTACAGTTCATTTATGTTTTCCCTGATAATATTCAGGTCAAGTTAAGCTATTTATAGATACCTGGTATAAGGCAAACTGCGCATCAGATCACATAATATAGTGATAAAATCATGATTTTTGTTTTCCTGTTTTCTCTTATTTCCTCCATATATGTGAATCCAAGTAATATAGGTTAAACCAGTCATCTCAAACCAGTCTGCCCATTCTCCTCTGACATCAACAAGGCCGCTCGCTGGATATCTTCTCTTTTTTGGACTATTCACTGTAATCATATAGATGGCTGTGCATGAAAATCCCAGTAGATCAGCAGTTTCGGAAATACTCAGACCAACTCATCTGGCACCAACAACCATGTCTTGTTCAAAGTCACTTCAATCCCCTTTCTTCCCCATTCTGATGCTCTATTTGAACTTCAGCAAGTTGTCTTGACCACATGTACATGCCTAAATGCATTGAGTTGCTGCCTGACTATTTTTTTAACAAGCAATTGAACAGGTGTACATAATACATTTTAACATTTTTATTTTTATTGGGCGAATCCTGTCATGTCAGTCATGTTATCAGGGATAAGGCGTTTTTTCCCAACATGCTTGCCGGTAGAGCTCACAATAACATAGTTAGTAATAACCCATTAGTTTACTTTTCTGTGCTAGAAATTCTACATACTGCTGAGCAGTACTCACCAATGAACTAACCTGTGAGATGTAGAATTAACTGATGTAAATATCTACTGTAAATGTGCATGGCAATATGGTTCCAATATCATGAAGCACATGCCAGAACCCAAGCCTTAGTTTTATTAATTATTAAAGCATTTATGGGGGTCCAAACGTGGTGGGAGTCTCCTGCAAGGACAATTGAGCTGAACATTGATGAGTCAGTTAGTTACATCTTTTTAGAAACATAAGAGATTTAGTTAGCCAGCTTGACCCTCTACATTGTTAGAGTTGAATTGACATGTTTCAACGTGCCTGAATACAGAAAAAAATAAATTACAGAGCATTTCTGCAGTCACCCGTACTTCTCCCTTATTGGTCTTTTGACTTGCAAAATCTAAGCTACACTACTCTTATATGTGGTCTTCCCTTGAAATGCTGAAAGCATTTCTAGTTGGTCAAGTGCTGGCATCCACTGCTTGGTTTTTTTTTTTTCGTTTTTACAGCCTCATTAATATTTAAAGCTAGCCTGGTAATGATGGGTTGTAAACTCTGTAAGATGAGATGGTGCAGTAAATCAGCGCCACAATATTTTACACATCTAAAAGGGTAACTCTAGTCCATGGAAATGTCAGTAATGCCAGCAAGTCTGTGAAATTCCTTTATTAAGCATTAATTTGAATTAATGTGTTGATGCCAAGATGTAATTCTGCATAATGAAATGCAAGGAAAACATTATGAACTTAAATGAAACACAATGTCAACTACTTGTTAACAGTTGAGTATTAGAGTCAACCCTTTTATTAGGCACATTACAACCTATTACAAAAAAAGATATACTGGAAATCATAATGCTTGACGTTAACCTTCACAACAAAAACAGGAGATGATTTCTCTAATTACAGTATGATAGTCTAATTTAATCCCATTTGTAAGCACTTCCAAATCAATTTACAATCTGGAACATTAGATCAATAATGGAAACAAGACATTAAATTTTAACACTGCGAAGTACTATAGGATAATTCTTATTTTGCTGATTCATAAATTCCGTACCTTTTCATTCCATACTTTAAATATAGTCGTAGGTTTCCACTACCCAATAAAATTGGTTTATTTTTTTTACATGGCGCATAGGTAGTAGGAGACAATAGACCATGTCTTGGTCTACCTCCTGTGCCCATGCAGGAGCGATATACACATTAATAAACCATCTGGAAGGTTGTGAGCATGTTCTTAAAGTCTATGCATATGTACATCTTAAAGACTGGAATCTGCAATTAATTCTGTTAGTATGTTGTCATCTTGCTTCCTGACATTTTTAAGCATGGTTTATAAATTAAGCCATTTTGTATTGTGCTTTGCAATTTGTGTTTTTGGAAAACACGTTAGGATCACTTGTCTATAGTCATCAAATTTTCTTTCTTCTCATTTCAGAAAGCCTTAGAAAATGGAGTGAGGCTCATGGTGGATGCAGAACAAACCTATTTTCAACCTGCAATCAGCCGTCTGACGCTGGAGATGCAGCGTAAATTTAACAAGAAGTGCCCCATTATCTTCAACACCTACCAGTGCTACTTGAAGGTGACTCCTTTAAAATGTGTAACCTGGCATATATTTATAATATGAAAATCACAAAAATACTGGTTGCCACATCATATTCCCAAATCCACTCTTCACCAGTAAATACAGTAAACTGTATAAGGAATAACACCACTTACACAAGACACGTCTGACCTATTCTGTCTGTCAGTCAGTTGAAACAATGGAGGAAACAGTGTATCAACTTTATAAAGAGCAAACATGTAGAAAAACACAAGTGTTACTTAGCTTATCTTAACTTCGTGCAGTATCTGAAAGGTTCACAAACGGAGCATATTGACGTGTCCTTGGATCCGTATGTAGATAATTCAGGTTTCTGGAAATCCCTTTCCAAAATAATATGTAAAATTGGTGTCTATGTTGCAAAGATCGGACCATGCTATGCCAGCAAGAGTACTAGAGCCACAACAATACAGAAGATAACACACTGTAGCTGGAAACATGGCTGCTACAATGTCCACCGAGGTATTGTGTGGGCTTTTAAAGCTTGATTGTAACGGTGCAATCACCCTTTACGCACTTTTGGTATATATGTGGTCACCTGAAGCCTCCTTATCAAGTGTTTCAAACTTAAGGCATTGCATGTTTAATGAGTCAATTATTTTTATATACCGACTTCAAAACAGCCTTATCAAAATGGTTGAAATTGATTAAACTACTTGTTCAGTTAAGGATATGTAAAAATCTTGCTCTGTTTGCAGTTCTGAAGGCCAAATAACCTCTGCTCTATATGCATGGGCAAAATGCCTGACTCAAGCCAAATGAACAATCCCTAAGCAATGCCCTGGAACACATTTTGATAAAATACTTTGTGTAACAAATATTTATGCGATTTAAAGGTTTCTAGAGCGGGGAAATGCAGCTGATATTGCCCGCACAGTTGTGATACCCTATCCTTCAAGTGCGATGTTTACTGGAGGCCATTTTACCAGAATCTGGTATCTTCCGCATGGAGAGGACATTAGTGTGAACATATAAAACCCCATTTTTGGTGCTTGTTTTAACAAACGATAACCAAAAATTTAATTTATTTTTTATGTTTTCATTTTAGGAAGCATATGATAATGTGACTGCTGATGTTGAATTATCCCGGAGAGAGGGTTGGCACTTTGGTGCTAAACTAGTCAGAGGAGCATACATGCAGCAGGAAAGAAGCCGCGCAGCAGAAGTGGGCTATGAGGATCCAATCAATCCTACATATGAGAGAACCAATGAAATGTACCACAAGTATGTGTCAGACGGCAGTGCGGCTGTATATTTATTATGTTTTAGTGGCATCATTGGAGGCTGCTTGGGGTGAGATTATTTCTGAAAGCAGAAAAGCAGGGAAAGGGTCATTCTTAGGAAATATCTTTTTCAAGCAATGGCTTGTCAATGCTTTGCTGTTAGTGGTGGTGGGGCCTTAATTTGTTATAGGCATACAATTGCCCTTAGTAGGAAATAGAAAAAAAAACCTCCTATTTGGAGCACAGCCCATACCTGCTAAGGTACGTATATTTGTAACTATGTTCATTTTAACTCCTACAAAGCCAGCTGATCTTTTGTCCTACTCTTACAGTAGGATTAGGAGGGTGCATTGGTAGGGTAATCACCTTGCAACAGTTTTTTATTTTGTTCTTAAAAATACATTATTTGTAGGTAAGGCTGCTTATGTCCCTTTTTAAAGAACCAGTTGTAAGATGCTTTTATTGTAAGATGCACTGATGTCAGAGCAGTCATAATTATGAACCCTTTAAGGGATTTTAAAAACATTTCATTTTAATGCCATAACCCTTTGTATCACTTTATTAAACATATTCCTGTCCCTATTCAAAATGACTTAAGGCGTCATCAGACTCTAAATGTCAAGTATGTACTTTTGTTTTATACAGATTTAGCCAAAAACCTTGCCAGATAAAAAAGGGAAAAAAAAGAAAAACTAATCCTATTCCAACATGTACAGCTGCACACTGTTCGGTTAATCAACCAGCTGTACGCCAGTTAATTTCAATAGGGGAATGATGAGTGAATTACTCATTAGCATAATACAATATCCAGCTCCATTTATTTTGGGTGCTACACTCTATTTCATTAACTTGGCACTTTAACATTTTATGTGCAGTAAAATATTCTAAAATAAAGGGATGGTTAGAATGGCAAAGCTTTTCTTTTTTTATATATATATATATGTATATATATATATATATATATACTGAAATGTGCTAGAAGCAGCCATTCATTTCTGATTTCAGTGTCTCATTTCAGGAGTAAATCATTTTAATATACACCGTATATATCGGTGCAGATATCAGTGTATATGCGTAGCTATGCCATAATCTCCCAGCTAGATGTCTAGCATTAAGGCATATCCTATGGCTTGGGGTATTAGCATGGTGAATGTTGGCCTTGTTGGTAAATCCCTAGGGCTGCAGACGTATGTATGGTCACTACATATACATGATGTGTGTTTTCTCTGTCCTTCTCCTTTACACTGCTTTTTTTTCTTCTCATCGTATCCTTTCCCAGCCCCCCCAATTCTTTCTTTCTGGCCATGTTTTGAAGGCTATTTTAAAGTAGTCTTTTTTTTCTTTTTCTTTTCACAAGATATACACCATATGACCAAAAGTATGTAGACACCTGACCATCACACTTATATAAGCTTGTAAAACATCTCATTACAAAACCATGGTGCAGTTATATGGAGTTAGGGCTCCTCCTTTGCAGCTATAACAGCCTCCACGATTCTGGGAAGGCTTTCCTCAAGATTTTGGAGTATGTTTGTGGAGTATGTTTGTGTGAATTTGTGCCCATTGAGCCAAAAGAGCATTTGTGATTTGTGTTTGATGGAGTCAGGGCTCTGTGCATGCGACTCAAGTTTCTCCACATCCAAACTGTTTTTATGGACATGTTCATGTGAAACAGGAAAGGGCCTTTCCCCAAACAGAAAAGTTGGAGGCATACAATTTCCTAAAATGTTAATGCTACACCATACAAAGACATTACTCTTGACTAAGAGGCTCTGAAAAACCACCCCAAGCTCCATGCAGCTGCTCATCCGTGGAAACCCATTTCATGTTGCTACCGACACATAGTGCTTGTGCTGATGTTGCTTCCGAAGAACATCTGGAACTATGTAGCGAGTGATGTGACAGAGGACAGGCTTTTTTTTTTTTCTTTTTTTCTTCACACTGCAGCAGTCAGCAACACCTATCTGTGAGTGTGCGTGGTCAACCTCTTTATTGCTGAGTTTATGGTGGATCAGAGCAGATTAAGCAGGGCAGAAATTTCACAAAGTGACTTGTGACAAAGTGGCATCCTGTGTCAGAGCCATGTTTAAAGTCACTGAACTCATCAGTATGACCCATTCTTCTGCCAGTATTTGTCTACACCCACTGGGTATGGCTTGAAGACCTTAAACTCAATAATGAGGGATGTCCTCATGCTTTTAGTCTTATAGTGTCTAAGATAATATAGTCTACATCAGGGCTCAACAAATTCTGGGCACTAGGTCACCATGGAGACTAGAAATTACTATCTAATGTACTGGGTCCATGCTTGGCTACAGGGGGACACTAAGGGCTGTGCCATTCACTAATTTGAGTTCTTTATTAAATTGATTATCATTAATATATATTGTGACGGATCGTCCTGTGCCCCAGACTGGACACATCCGCCCGTCAGCTCCTTCCCTCTCCCAGTCAGCGGACACGCTGTGGCTGTCCGAAGAAAGCAGTCACAGACCAGCACTTCCCTCAATCATGAGACAGAACTTCATGCTTTGAGGTTAAAACAGAACTCTCTTTATTACAAACACACAGAATTTATATACAATCTCCATTCACTGTGCACCGAACCCAACCCCCAATCCCATCAGCCACATCCCATCACAAATCCCATCAGCCACATCCCCTCACAAATCCCATCAGTATACAGGGGATGTATCAGGTGTGGGGATTAAGGGATACAATGGGTTTCCCCCACCTGTGTTATCCCCCCTGTAGTGCGGGTGCTGTCTGGGCAGACAGGGCTGTGCTGGCTGATTAAGAGCCCCAGCCAGATTATAGGATCGTCTCTTTGAAGGCCGGAGCTGCAGCCACATTCAAACAGGGTACACATAAATATAATAATAATGATAACAGTGAAGATCAGACATAGATTCTTCACATATATTATGGAACATATTATGCTAGATATATATCTAATATTTTCTATTAATGGAACGTCAATGTAGAAGGGAGAGGGGAGATATGACTGAAACCTTAAATATATAAGGAAAAAACTAACTCCTGCATTTTCTTAGCTGGGTCCTAGATCCAAAGCAAATTTGTCAACTCCTGGTCCACATGGAAAGAATGCTTGTTTAATTATTTTTATTGGGGGGAGACAATTTCACACTTTAAATTAATTTTGTTTTTGAAAGATCTTAATCCCTTTGACAGGACTTGTCATGTTGCATCCACTTCTGGAAGCAGAACGAGATGCAGTGGTATTGTCTCCAGCTGGCTCAAGCAAGTCGATGATGGAGGTCCCAGCGCACCCTCCGTACTTACTGTTAAGCCAGCTAGATACCGATATAGTATATGTGGGGTGATCGAGGAGATCAGGGATCTCCCTTGTAACCAGAACATGGAGCAGTGATTGAACCTCTTTTTGATAGCAGTGGGTAAGGTCTAGAATATGTCCCTCACCTTGGAGCAGCAGCAACTTTTCCAATGAAAGAAATGACAGCTCTGTGATTTGGCTAGACTAAGTTTGACAAAATGGCTAATAAAATATTCCACTCAAGTTCCAGTGGTATAGGGGCCATTAAACATCAATTTTATAATGCTTCAAGGATCATTTAAGCAAATTACGTTCCCTTCATTAGCTTTGCCCTTGATATCACACGTTTAGTTAGGAGAACCGAGCATTTGCTTGGTTGTGCATATTCCCTACTATGACTGGGTTCACTAAGGAGGGCGAGAGGAAATACTTTCATTTTTAAAATTATGTGAGAATGATTTTATTTCTATATTCCTGTCCCTTTTTTCAGGGAGGGAGGCTTGCTTCCTATTGTTCGCTCTACTGCTGGTCATGATCTCACACCCACCCCAACCCCATATATATGTCTGCTATGATTTAGAGAAATCCTGTCATTCTATTAGGCAAATTATGTTGAATTGGCAGCCTTTCAAATTGTGCAATATCCATATTATCCAATTACAGAACATATATCTCAATTGTCTGTTTTAATTACAATACCCTTTAAAAGGATTGGAGATGAAACACTAAGAAACACGTTCAGCACTATTCATCAGCCACATTTACCAATTACACTAATTATTATTGTCAGTCTGTAGCACTCCTTTGCCGTTTTAACCCTCGTAACATGATAGAGGATGTGCTTTCAATTTTGTTTTAAGGTTCAGGACATATGTTTTACAGCTGGAATAAAACGGCTTATTGCGGTTTAGCAGCACAATGTTCCAGATTAGTTTCAGCATAGCTGTGTGCCTCTGATAACTGACATTTCATACTGTGGGGCTGCCGTGCAGTTTTATCTCTAAGGTTCTCCTGCAGCTGTACTTGCAATATAACTTTGCAGATATGTTCTATCCACCCCCCCCCCATTCTTTTCCTGATTAAGATGCACAGTAAACAAAAAGAAGAAAAAAAATGGTTGAATGGGTTATTTTAATACTGTAGTGAAACCTGCGAGACCTAATGCCTGTACTTTGTTTCTAAGGCCATAGTAAAGCAAACATTAAGAAACAGGAAACATTTTGCTTGGTCTTTTTTTTTTTTTTTTTTTTTTTTTTTTTTGTGCAAGTTTTTTTATATTTAAATGCGCAGAAAAGCTAGTTACCATCATACAACAATTTTCAGGATATTTAACCATCGAAGGTTTTTTTTTTTGCTGTATAGTAGAAAACAGGAGGACATTTGAATTAGTGATGAATGTATCATTTATGATTCACTTTGGGTGCTTTAGTTCCTGTGTATGTCTAAAATGTACATGAACAACAGTGAAGTAATAATAGTGATCTATGATACAAAAGACATCATTTCTGTAAAAAGACCCTCGAAATCCCTGCTAGTTTTTTTTTTAATTTAAATTTTTGTTTTTTACAGGATTAGTAACAGAAAAATTTTACTTTGCCTCATAACTGTACATAAGATCAACCCAGCTCTTCAATAATAAAGCAGTTTAATGTATCCCTCAGTAGCATTTCATACTGTTATGCTCCATGTATGAACATGTAGGATGTCGTTTGTATCTTTGCGTATTTTGATTTACGTTTCTGTCCCATAGATGCCTTGATTACGTCTTGGAAGAGATCTGGAATAACCGCAAAGCTAATGTAATGGTTGCCTCGCACAATGAAGATACTGTGAAATTCACTCTCAAGAGGTATGTCTTACATTTTAAGTTGGAACATGACCAAACACAATGTTTTGGGTTTTTGATAACCTTTGTGGAACCACAGAGCTTCATAAGGAATTAATGGTCAATACAGGAACCTACTGCTGCCTTAGATCAACCTTAGCCTGAGTTGAAGGTCACTTGATTTTGAGTTGAGGAATATGTCGCCCAAAACATATATAGAGCGTGAAGAAAATGTGCAGGCTGCACAGTGCTGCTGCTTTGACAGATATTCATAGTTCAAACAATTCTCCTTTTAATGAAGTCATTTAAGTGAATATGTGCATAATTAGTAATTATATTGGAGGAAGAACAGTCATTTATTTTCTTTCCATACAGAACAGTAATTGAAACTCTGTAATTAAACTTTCATGATGACACTATGGTAAAATAGATTTGCAGGTTAATTTTTTAGTCACAGCTACAGTGACTTTCTCCTTTGTATTTTTGTTGGCATGACCTCTAGAACTACTTAATCTGTATAGTTCTTCTTTTTAAAGTCCTTTTTTTTTTTTAATAATGGCAAAACGTGCGTTACTTGTGTTAGAAATCATTCCAGGTAAACTGAAAAATATATATAAAAAATACAGCATCTGTCTTTCCATGCTAATGCTTTCTTCATGCCCTGACAGTAACTGCTTTCTAACAGATTAGTCATCCAGTGCTGGGCAAATGTTACATCCACAATTCTTCTTAATGTGCTAGTTCTGATCCATCAGGTACATCCAAAGTACTTTAGAGTATCAGTCTTCCTTTACTTTATTACCTCATATACAGTGTGCTGCGGGTTTTATGACCTATTCCGGCTTTAAAGAATGTCTAATATGGCTGATTTAACTAACCGGCTGCACCAATTGTAATAAGGTCATACACAGCTTTCATTTCATTTATATGCCTGAATCTAAAAATGAAAATTCAATAACCGACTGTTGCAGAACCGACAAAGTATAGGTAAATACGCAATTATTTTGATTTCTTTTTGATTTGTTAACTAAACTTTAAGGCATATGTATAAAGAGACATTTTGAAGCAAACATGTAAAGTGGAGCAACAGAAGAATTGGTGGTATTGGTGACCATGGTACTTTTTTAGGATTCTTCTTTTTATTTATTTTTATTATTTGGGGGGGGGGGGTCTGCCCTTATGCTAAGTATTGTTTAGGAATCCATACCATGATGTAGCGGTGCATCGCAGCCTGTAGTTTTTATCCTCATGCTGTGTATTGGTATTTCCATCCATTCGGAAGCTGACAGGTTTAAGGAAAGGAAGGTTGACTTTGTGACTTGCATTTTAAGAAACACAATTTCCAGATATGTTTTTGTTTATTAAAAAGATTTATAATTTTACAGCATTTATAGCTGAGAACCTATGTGTTGCTAACTGGCGAATGCCAAGAACTAGCTCCAAAAAATGTTATGTTTTGTCATGAATGTTACAATCCACATAAACTGAGTCAGATAGGCTTTTGCCCTAAAAAGTTTGCAAGGTAAATTGATACTCACCGGTAAACTTCTTGGTTAGTTTATGAATAAATTCTAACCATTCAAAGTCATGCACTGTACACATTAAGCAGCATAACTCAAAATGAAGGGTTTCATCAATTATGGAAAATGTATGACTAAAATACATCAGCCCACAGTCCCCCAGCATAAAACCTGTAATTTTTTTAGGTTTAGAAGTTAGCTATAAAAGTAATTATGTACAAAACTATGCAAAGTAGTCTTGTTAGCTTTTACTGTTATGGTCAAAACAACTGGATTAATGCTATGGTGACAGTATTGATCTTAACATTTTCCTTTGATAAAACTGGATTTTTTTTTTGTGAATATTCAAACAAATTAACCAAAGGACACTTTTGACTAAATGTTCTGCTTGAGCAGCGTGCAGTTTAATTTTTGCGACTTTCATGGCAATTTCACTTTTTATAAACCTTTGACTTAATTGAACCATTCAATTTATGCAGTGGCGCTTACTGCTGCCCACTGTCCTTGAAATTAAATAGCTTTGTTCCTAGATCTTTTAATGAGCCAGCACAAAACTTTTTCAAGCTAGGAATTCCACTGCATTGGCTTTTTTGATTATCAAGGTTTTGTAATCGGATGCGAAATGTGCAAGGTTTAAGGATCTATGTTAAATTGTGGCTGCCGGTTCTTTTTAATTAATTTAGTTTGAGTTTGTTTATTCATCTGTTTGCAGGATGAATGAGTTGGGCGTTTCTCCTGATGAGAAAAAGGTGTATTTTGGACAGCTGTTGGGAATGTGTGACCAGATTAGCTTCCCACTTGGTGAGTATTAAAGAGATAATGTCCTAAATACCACTTACTCTATGGTACAGTAGCTTGCTGCAATGTAAAGTTGTTCTGGCTGTCACCCATGTTTGGGTGACATCAGGGTTTCTGACCAGAACGTGTAAATGTGCTGTCCTACAGTAAGTTGGATGTATCGACTTATGTTGTTATACATCACACAGCACAGAGCAGCAAGGAATATGTAAAATGTTTGTGTGTCCTGGACAAAAATGGCTGACGTTGCCATGAAGAAAACCTGAAATATGAAATTTCATTTAGGATATCTCCGCTATACATTGATGCGTCTAAAGAGGCAAATATCTCCCTGAAGAAAGTGCTTAGTTGGCACTTTTTAATTACATAGTTAAGTTAAAGATTTGGAAATCATTTTACTATTAACCCTGATATAATTTTGTAATGGATAAAACCCATATATGTTCAATATATACTGTGGTGTATAGTTCATATGGTAGATAACATTAATATTCCAGAACACATATTGTGCTAAATGTTATGTATATCTTGTTCCAGGTCAGGCTGGTTATCCAGTTTATAAATATGTTCCGTATGGACCAGTGAATGAAGTTCTTCCTTACCTATCTCGAAGGGCACAGGAAAACCGTGGGATCATGAAAGGAGCTGGTCGAGAGAGGGAACTTTTATGGAAGGAGATTAAAAGGCGTGTGCTTGCTGGACATCTGTTCTATAGCCCTACGTTCTAGGGAAATCTATCAGAGAAAAATGGCTAATAGTCTTTGCTTAACAGACATGGAGAACCTATATTGGAACAGACCTCAAAGTCTATGCCGATAAAAATATAAATAGCTTAATAAGATAAGTTTTAAAGCATTTGACTACATAAGTTATAAAAAGTTTAGATATCTTTCCGAAAAATCATTGTTAAACTGGATTAACTTAACTTTGCTTAAATTATTAACTAAATTTGGTGTGGTTGATAAGTCTTTAATATTTTTATCCAGCAGCAGTTTTCATTTAAGTATACAACTTACACCTGCTTTATTACTTTTTTAAATATAGTTGAGTATAAAAAACATAGGCTTTTCTATGCGTCATAAATGTACTCACCCCACCAACCAAAAAATCGGGATAACCTTGCTTGAACATTGGTGAGTACGGTTTCCTGAATTCACTCTTTTGGCATGTTACATAGATGTTCCTTGCCAATAGACTAACCGTAACAACATAATGATTTAGCTTGTAAACAGTGCTTGGTGATTATGTAGCCCCCTTACACAGTGTTCTGTATGCGTCGTCATATGAGTGGCGTGTCCTGTGCAGGCTTGGCTTGTATCCTTATCTACTAAGTCACTTTATTGGAGCAATGTTATTTCTTCATTTTTTTTAAACTGTAATTGTTTTAAGAGATCAGCCTCTATCATGTTGCATTTGCCACTTTATTAACTATGTTACATGTTTATTGCTGTTTTTTATGTAATATTTGTACTAGTGTGAAATATGGTAGCTGATTATGATTGTTCTCGCCTTTTTTGCAGTGTTCTTGAGGGTAACCATGTTTTCATCCCCTTCAACATACTAACTGCCAAATCACTGGACCATAGATTTATTTTTTTGCTTTACTTCCATCTGCTTTTGGGTTATGCCCAGTGCAGACTACTGTATACAGGACATAAGCAATTGGCTTTTCCTATTCTTGTCTGTACCTCCTGTGTTTATTTCGTCTGAGCCACTGGTCATAGACATATAAGGCTTGAATGTTAGTGTATTTTTTGTGTTTGTCTGATAAATAACCATGGTTTATCAGTTTGTTGCTGCTGTTCTTTACAACTATATCAAGTAAATGGCCTGCGATCAGTGAGCACTTATACTTCAAAGTGAGTTTCCTTACTGAAGAGGTGAGATGCATTAACTATATAATATTAATGAGTGTCTCCTGGAAGGAGGAGAAAGTTGATCATCACATCATTGCAATTTACCTATAGTTTCTTATAGTTTAACAAATTTCAAATATGCAAAAATGCACGTGGATTACTTGGGACTGAATGGAGGTATATATTTGAAGTGACGCTCTAACGATGTCAGAACATCACAAGAGCCTCTATACTGCTACTATGTTAAAACTGGTTATTCAATAAAGCGAAAGTTGTCAGGAAAGTTGTGATTTTGACTCCATTATACATGCAGTCCAACCCAAGTTAGCTGTGCGATAGGAAGCATTTGGTTTTATCTGGAGAAATCTCAGTGTTAGTTTAAACTATGCATTATACAGTTTCCTGATAATCCTTGATAATTCATAGGCAATGCTGGAGGTCTCTTAAAGGTCTTCTTAAGTATTTAGCAAAGCATACAGAACCAGCTCTGCCCTTCTTGCAGAAGAAGCTCGTTTGAGATTGACTTCATAGTTTATCAGATCTGAACTGTTTAAAGAGTGAGTTGGGGACCAACACTGGCAAGCTTCTGAGCTAAGCTTGCCCTGTATAATGCATAATTCACTAGGTGAGATGACCTCTTCCTTCAGTAAACATAGTGAACATTATGTTTTTGTGAGCAAGGATCACAGGCTGTAGGCTAATAGGACCTTCTACATAATGCTATATAGATGCTCTGATGAATTTTAAAAAGTTACATATGTTGAACTACTAATCAAATTATTATTTTTTTTAATTATTATTTTAAATTCCAGAGAAATAGATGGTTTATGCCTTTTTTTTTTTTTTTAAACAACGCATGTATCACCTTTGTATCATTGGAAAACATTGAATGCGGCATGGACACTTAAGATTAGTCAATGCTAATCCTCCTAGGCCAGTATATTTACAAAATGGCGATGTTGTGTTTTTCTCATGTAAACTGATTATTATTATTGTGTGTTGATAGACTGCGTTTGGAATCCATAGTATTACATATCCTTTATATATATATACACAAAGCACCTTGTTAGAAGTGTATTGCTACTGATGAATATCCAAAAATGTTTTTCCTGAAATATATGTCCTTCAGTTATTGGTGTGACATCAAACGTCTGCTGATTATATTCTACAAAATAGCATGTATCGTTTTCCTAGATGTTTTCAGTGTATACTATGGTATATTACTATGTATGCTCTCAAGATTTAAATGTAGTCTGGATACCATCTCAAACAGCGGTATTAATTAATGAAATGGAATTTAATATAAGAAAAAAAATTTTTGTATGTGAATGTATTACTTTATCTTTAATAATAATAAAAAAATACTTTTATTTTGTGTAGTGCGTTTATGTACCGATGACTCATGATGCATCATTAAATCTTATGATAAAGGTTTTTTTCTCTCAAATCTTTTTCCTTTCGTACATGCAAGTGTAAAAATATTGTTAGAAAAATACCGTAATATTTCATTGATACAACAATAACAGACACTGTATCCTAATCAAAGATCAAAGTAAGAATCTAAAGTGCCATTTAACTAGGTAAATCACACTGTACAGTATAGTATCTGGTTAAGAATAATTAACCTAGGATAACAATTACTTAATGCAGACACACAGTTATGGGACCAGGGGGGAGTCTGCAGGTACCATCTATTAAGAATCCCAAATTAATGCCCAGGGTCTCCAGATCTCTTTTTGTAGAGTCCCCTTTTATCTAAATTTGCATTCCCTATCCGTTTCTGGTAATAAGTTTGAGAGGATATTTGGATCCAAGTGGGAATATTTTTAGATCCCCCAATATCTCGCCATGCAATGTTTTGTGGCCATCAGGATTTGAATAATTAGTAATTTTGTAGAATTTATAGTACGAGGGAGCTCCAAATATAATAGAAACATCTGGGGACTTAAATTGCAGGGGCCATGCTGAATTTTCTTTTTCGGTCTTATCATAAAAATTTTTATATTGTAATAAGATACTGCGTTTGGAGACAACTGAAAAACAGAAGGTACCTTCTTTAGTCTTAGTTTTCTTTAGAAAAAAAGGATGGTTAAGGAATTTATTTTCTTTGATTTGTCTACATGATCCACGATTAAATATAAAAATATCTACTGCGTCTATAAAGGAATGATTGTTTTGGGCATGTTGTGTGTATTACTGTGAATATAACACAGCTGTGGTTGGAAGAAGAACACAGCTGGTACAGTACACTCCAGGGATTATGCTCAATAAAAGTGCAACAATCCATTATTAATTGTTAACTGCCATTCGTATAAAAGACGGCCACGCATATGGGAATATATTTGTAAAACTCATTAGGATGGGAGCTCAATAAAAAAGACAAACTGCTCTGTTAAATCTAGGTTTTTAATTGCATATTTCCTTTGTATCTGTTATCCCAACACGTTTTTTTGTTGGAGAACATGGTTTTAATGTCCTTTTTTTATTGTCAATTTCTGAATACTCTAAAGTGTTCATATCTCAATAATTCATGTCTTTAATTAGATTTTATTGGAGATATTATTATACAGGATGCATGTGTTCAACCGTTTATAATAGAGTTCTATGGAATGACCTTTTTATAACCATGAATCCTTTTGTACATCATCTTAATGGTTTACTTTAAAATGTAGGGTTTGTTCTGGTTTTAACCCCTTCAATCCCCTATAGACGTACCGGGACGTCTAGCCTTTCGTGCAGCGTCAGGAACACATCCCTGCCGCTGCACGGGAGAACAGGCTGTCGTTTGACAGCCTGGACCCCCCCCTGCAGCCCGATCCCCTGTAACAACTTGGTGTGTCATTAGCCTTGGGGGACTGAACCACATCCGGGTCAGTGACATTACTGCCGGATGTGCGACACTGGGGGAGAGAGAGAGAGAGAGAGAGATAGAGACAGAGAGAGTTCGTTTTGCAGAGCTGCAGTGCTTAGTGCAAAACCACATTATATATTGGGGATAGTGTAGTGTTTTAGAAATTGGCCAGGTAGGTACAATGGCGCAACATGTCTTCAGCGCTGAGGAGGCTCATGACTGCCTCACTCAGTCTGATGACGATGCCACTCTGACGGCGTCAGACGCCGAGGCCACTCTGACTGCATCAGATATTGATCCAATATCTGAGGAATCCTGCTGTGCGTCAGATAATGACGACTCAGAGGAAGACGATGATGGCCAGGGTCCATCTGCCAAAGCCAGGCGTGGAGAGCCTGACTCTAAATATAATTGGGTGCCCCCAAATATGATAGACCCAGTAATCCCTGCTTTTACTGCGACTCCTGGCATCAGATGTGACATCGATGCTAGCGAGCCAAAGTCATTTTTCCATTTAATGTTTGCCCCCGAGTTTTTTGAGCTGCTAGCAGCTCAAACAAACCTCTATGCAGCCCAGTGTCAGGCAGCTGACCAAGGAGACAGAAGCCAGACCTGGTACCCCACTGACTCCCATGAAATTAAAAGATTTTGGGCCCTGACCCTTATGATGGGCATTGTGAAAAAGCCCACGATACGCTCCTATTGGAGCACAGATCCCGTAATATCCACCCCTGCTTTTTCCCAAATAATGCCCCGGAACAGGTACTTTGGGCTCCTAAGATTTTTACATTTTACCGACAATTCCCAATGCCCCCCTAGAGAGCACCCCCAATTTGACCGTTTATATAAATTGAGGCCCATTATTAATTATTTTTCACGTAAATTCCCTGAAATTTATACCCCCGACAAAAATGTGGCTGTAGACGAGTCCCTGGTCCTATTCAAGGGTAGACTGAACTTCAAACAGTATATCCCGTCCAAGCGAGCGAGGTACGGTGTAAAGTTATATAAACTTTGCGAGAGTGGGACGGGATATACTGTTTCCTTCAGAATCTACGAAGGGAAGGACAGTCACCTTGATCCCCCTGGCTGCCCACAATCTGTGGGTACTAGTGGGAAGATAGTGTGGGACCTGCTGTCCCCCTATTTGAATAAGGGCTACCACCTCTGGGTGGATAACTTTTACACCAGCCCAGACCTGTTTCATTTTTTATTTTTACAGCAGACCCCGGCATGTGGCACTGTTAGGCCAACCCGCAAGGGTTATCCTAAAAAACTCACCTACCCAAGGCAGAGGCGCGGCACTACCAGTGCTCTGCGCAGTCAGGAGCTGTTGGCCCTCAGGTACACTGACAGGAAGGATGTGTATA
>JALMGF010000040.1:5322500-5560000 GCA_023333645.1 Sceloporus occidentalis | reverse complement strand
CCCCATGGTGCTCTTCCCGGGACCCGGCCCGGGACTTGGGCGGGTTGGACCGCCGGTGCTGCACCCGGGCTGGGCACCCCGAGGTCCGGGGAGCCCCTGGCTGGACCCTCGGGGGTCTGACCCATGGTGGTGTTCCCGGGACCCGGCCCGGGACTTGGGCGGGTTGGACCGCCGGTGCTGCACCCGGGCTGGGCACCCCGAGGTCCGGGGAGCCCCTGGCGGGACCCTCGGGGGTCTGCCCCATGGTGCTCTTCCCGGGACTTGGGCGGGTTGGACCGCCGGTGCTGCACCCGGGCTGGGCACCCCGAGGTCCGGGGAGCCCCTGGCGGGACCCTCGGGGGTCTGACCCATGGTGGTGTTCCCGGGACCCGGCCCGGGACTTGGGCGGGTTGGACCGCCGGTGCTGCACCCGGGCTGGGCACCCCGAGGTCCGGGGAGCCCCTGGCGGGACCCTCGGGGGTCTGCCCCATGGTGCTCTTCCCGGGACCCGGCCCGGGACTTGGGCGGGTTGGACCGCCGGTGCTGCACCCGGGCTGGGCACCCCGAGGTCCGGGGAGCCCCTGGCGGGACCCTCGGGGGTCTGCCCCATGGTGCTCTTCCCGGGACCCGGCCCGGGACTTGGGCGGGTTGGACCGCCGGTGCTGCACCCGGGCTGGGCACCCCGAGGTCCGGGGAGCCCCTGGCGGGACCCTCGGGGGTCTGACCCATGGTGGTGTTCCCGGGACCCGGCCCGGGACTTGGGCGGGTTGGACCGCCGGTGCTGCACCCGGGCTGGGCACCCCGAGGTCCGGGGAGCCCCTGGCGGGACCCTCGGGGGTCTGCCCCATGGTGCTCTTCCCGGGACTTGGGCGGGTTGGACCGCCGGTGCTGCACCCGGGCTGGGCACCCCGAGGTCCGGGGAGCCCCTGGCGGGACCCTCGGGGGTCTGACCCATGGTGGTGTTCCCGGGACCCGGCCCGGGACTTGGGCGGGTTGGACCGCCGGTGCTGCACCCGGGCTGGGCACCCCGAGGTCCGGGGAGCCCCTGGCTGGACCCTCGGGGGTCTGACCCATGGTGGTGTTCCCGGGACCCGGCCCGGGACTTGGGCGGGTTGGACCGCCGGTGCTGCACCTGGGCTGGGCACCCCGAGGTCCGGGGAGCCCCTGGCGGGACCCTCGGGGGTCTGCCCCATGGTGCTCTTCCCGGGACTTGGGCGGGTTGGACCGCCGGTGCTGCACCCGGGCTGGGCACCCCGAGGTCCGGGGAGCCCCTGGCGGGACCCTCGGGGGTCTGACCCATGGTGGTGTTCCCGGGACCCGGCCCGGGACTTGGGCGGGTTGGACCGCCGGTGCTGCACCCGGGCTGGGCACCCCGAGGTCCGGGGAGCCCCTGGCGGGACCCTCGGGGGTCTGCCCCATGGTGCTCTTCCCGGGACCCGGCCCGGGACTTGGGCGGGTTGGACCGCCGGTGCTGCACCCGGGCTGGGCACCCCGAGGTCCGGGGAGCCCCTGGCGGGACCCTCGGGGGTCTGCCCCATGGTGCTCTTCCCGGGACCCGGCCCGGGACTTGGGCGGGTTGGACCGCCGGTGCTGCACCCGGGCTGGGCACCCCGAGGTCCGGGGAGCCCCTGGCGGGACCCTCGGGGGTCTGACCCATGGTGGTGTTCCCGGGACCCGGCCCGGGACTTGGGCGGGTTGGACCGCCGGTGCTGCACCCGGGCTGGGCACCCCGAGGTCCGGGGAGCCCCTGGCGGGACCCTCGGGGGTCTGCCCCATGGTGCTCTTCCCGGGACTTGGGCGGGTTGGACCGCCGGTGCTGCACCCGGGCTGGGCACCCCGAGGTCCGGGGAGCCCCTGGCGGGACCCTCGGGGGTCTGACCCATGGTGGTGTTCCCGGGACCCGGCCCGGGACTTGGGCGGGTTGGACCGCCGGTGCTGCACCCGGGCTGGGCACCCCGAGGTCCGGGGAGCCCCTGGCGGGACCCTCGGGGGTCTGCCCCATGGTGCTCTTCCCGGGACCCGGCCCGGGACTTGGGCGGGTTGGACCGCCGGTGCTGCACCCGGGCTGGGCACCCCGAGGTCCGGGGAGCCCCTGGCGGGACCCTCGGGGGTCTGCCCCATGGTGCTCTTCCCGGGACCCGGCCCGGGACTTGGGCGGGTTGGACCGCCGGTGCTGCACCCGGGCTGGGCACCCCGAGGTCCGGGGAGCCCCTGGCGGGACCCTCGGGGGTCTGCCCCATGGTGCTCTTCCCGGGACCCGGCCCGGGACTTGGGCGGGTTGGACCGCCGGTGCTGCACCCGGGCTGGGCACCCCGAGGTCCGGGGAGCCCCTGGCGGGACCCTCGGGGGTCTGCCCCATGGTGCTCTTCCCGGGACCCGGCCCGGGACTTGGGCGGGTTGGACCGCCGGTGCTGCACCCGGGCTGGGCACCCCGAGGTCCGGGGAGCCCCTGGCGGGACCCTCGGGGGTCTGCCCCATGGTGCTCTTCCCGGGACCCGGCCCGGGACTTGGGCGGGTTGGACCGCCGGTGCTGCACCCGGGCTGGGCACCCCGAGGTCCGGGGAGCCCCTGGCGGGACCCTCGGGGGTCTGACCCATGGTGGTGTTCCCGGGACCCGGCCCGGGACTTGGGCGGGTTGGACCGCCGGTGCTGCACCCGGGCTGGGCACCCCGAGGTCCGGGGAGCCCCTGGCGGGACCCTCGGGGGTCTGCCCCATGGTGCTCTTCCCGGGACTTGGGCGGGTTGGACCGCCGGTGCTGCACCCGGGCTGGGCACCCCGAGGTCCGGGGAGCCCCTGGCGGGACCCTCGGGGGTCTGACCCATGGTGGTGTTCCCGGGACCCGGCCCGGGACTTGGGCGGGTTGGACCGCCGGTGCTGCACCCGGGCTGGGCACCCCGAGGTCCGGGGAGCCCCTGGCGGGACCCTCGGGGGTCTGCCCCATGGTGCTCTTCCCGGGACCCGGCCCGGGACTTGGGCGGGTTGGACCGCCGGTGCTGCACCCGGGCTGGGCACCCCGAGGTCCGGGGAGCCCCTGGCGGGACCCTCGGGGGTCTGCCCCATGGTGCTCTTCCCGGGACCCGGCCCGGGACTTGGGCGGGTTGGACCGCCGGTGCTGCACCCGGGCTGGGCACCCCGAGGTCCGGGGAGCCCCTGGCGGGACCCTCGGGGGTCTGACCCATGGTGGTGTTCCCGGGACCCGGCCCGGGACTTGGGCGGGTTGGACCGCCGGTGCTGCACCCGGGCTGGGCACCCCGAGGTCCGGGGAGCCCCTGGCGGGACCCTCGGGGGTCTGCCCCATGGTGCTCTTCCCGGGACCCGGCCCGGGACTTGGGCGGGTTGGACCGCCGGTGCTGCACCCGGGCTGGGCACCCCGAGGTCCGGGGAGCCCCTGGCGGGACCCTCGGGGGTCTGCCCCATGGTGCTCTTCCCGGGACCCGGCCCGGGACTTGGGCGGGTTGGACCGCCGGTGCTGCACCCGGGCTGGGCACCCCGAGGTCCGGGGAGCCCCTGGCGGGACCCTCGGGGGTCTGCCCCATGGTGCTCTTCCCGGGACCCGGCCCGGGACTTGGTCGGGTTGGACCGCCGGTGCGGCACCCGGGCCGGGCGTCACGAGGTCCGTGGAGCCCAGGGCGGGACCTTCGGAGGTCTACCGGCCGGGGCCGGGACCTGGCCGGCACCCGGGCTGGGCTTCGCGAGGTCGTTGGGAGCCGGCTCTCTGGAACAAGCAGCAGCTTCCCTATATATCCGTCGGAGGGTGCCTGACGTCCCTGGCGAACCGGGACGGAGTTCCACGTCACCACCGGGAAAATCCGGCCAGGCATGCCGACTTCGATGGAGCGAGGGTCGGATGCGGCCGGCAAATCCGACCTCATTGACTTCCAGGGTTTCTCAAGCAACTTGACCTGCCAAAAACGGGGACTTAGAGCAAAACTGCCGGCCGGCCGCGATCAACTTAGGCGGCCGGGAACGGGCACTTTGGGCACATCGACATCTACAGGACACCTAAATGGATAAATCTGGATGGAATTTTCTGTCTTTTTACCTAATTTTGTGAGGATTCAGAGGGAAAATGAAAAAAACACAGATTTTTTTTTCTAATTCTTGCTACTTTTTACTAAATTTCTAATTCTAAATTTTCAGCTAATCATCCAACTATGGTATCAAAAGAAAGCTCTATCTCTCCTTGAAAAAACAATATATAGTTTATATGGGTACACTATTCACAGTAAAAGAGAATCATCGCTGAACCGACATAGCGCAAAAATGGCAAAATTTCTCCGGGATTGAAGGGGTTAAAATTCACCTTTGGAGACTATAAGGAAAATAATATATATATGTCTACAGATGTTTGTTGTCCGCATGCTAATTACTTTATTGATACATTTCTTTCCCGTGTGTATCATATTTGACAATGTGTGAACGTTTCATAAAGCTGGTCAAGAGCATTGATTTTACATTAAATTGACTTGCTCGCCCCTTTTCTTTTTTTTTTTTTTTAACTCACAATATGCAAACCAGCTTCTGCAAACGAATCCATAAAGTTCCATTCAAATAGAAAAAAGTTCTGCAAGGCAACAGGCAATTGCAGATAAATAATGCCAAAAGATCCAAGAGGGGACAATGCGCCCCTTTTCTTTTAACCCAAGCCCTCCCCAAGCCAAATACATATCCTATTTTAACCAATTCTTAGTGGCTAAATTAAAAAGACTAAACTCTCTTCCGAAAGTGGAATGGAAAAGTAAAAGACATCACTTTTAGGATTCTATGAGCACAAATGATGAAATATGACATAACTCACAAATAAGCTAATTGTTAGCAGGATATCTCCACTGTTAAACGACAGGATTAGTTATAGCTTGTTGATCTTGCTTGATTGCTATTTTGGAGTTAAGAAGATTCAGGTTTTCCCTTCTTGAGGCACAATTGTGAACTTTATTTGGGGTTTTTCTGCCTTCTGGGTCAACAGCAAGGTCGAACTTTTTTTTCACGTTACTATAGTATGGTACAAATTCATTTAGAGTTAGGGTGTATTTATAAAGGTTGAGTAGGACAGTGGGGATCACAAATATAAGCTGAGTATAGGTACTTGAAGGGGTGAGCCTTATCACCATATACCTGAGATACTTTTGCTTGTGAGCAGATGAATTTACAGGAACTCCAAATTTGTTGTTGAGCTCCTAGTGAGTTTAGTTGCAGAGTTAACATCAACACTAGGATATTTGGCTGTCCATATTTCTCATCCTGCTATGAATTTTAGTGCATCGTGAAGTGATACACAGACTTCATTAACGATCGCTTATCATTAAGGATCACGGTGATAACATAATTTTACAAGACAAAAACCAAAACATATTTGTGTATGCAATGATTTGAAGTCTGTATTTTACCATTAAACAAAAAAAAACATAGGCACCTGTTTTCTGATGCATCAGAATTTGTTAGTTGGTATAAAGGAGAAGCATCACTTACCTAGATCCAACAGCCTGAAAAGAGAAGCTTAATGAAAATCAAAACAAGGGTGTAGCTGTTCCCTTACAGACAAATATTACAAGTCACAAATTAGTTAATGGAGAGTGGTGGAGCTAATACCCTGATACTGGCTGATAGCCAGATACCTCAGAAGAACAGAGGGATGCAGAAGGTTCACAAAAAATATAGAAGAAACTCTGAGCTCAAAAGCACACAATTGAGTAAATGAGATCTTAATAAATACTGATAGCACACAAATAATCTAAATAATTACATACAAATTGCTGAGCATCTGAATGTAAATTAGTTATTTTATAGAGCAGTCAAAGTCAATATAATGCCATAAATATGTGCAAATAAGCGATATCGTCCTCAGTCATCATTATATTGGGTCAATAAAAAGGTAACCAAACAGTCTTATCTTAAAGCATACACCTTGCCCAAAACAAAGTGTCAGGGCGACACAGGAAATTATCTCCCGACCATGAGCGTGTAACAAAATCCACATACGCAGATCCACTATACTTCTCTAAGCGGAGAAGGGAGATGTTGCAGGCAGGTTGGGTTCTGAGGTGAGTAAAACTGTAGCATCCGGTATACAGAACCCAGATGACAAGATGGGCAACCTCCAGGATTACCTTGCTGCGTACTGTGTGTTCCAATTGAACCATCAAATAAGAGGTCTTCCCATGTCTAAATTGTAGCCATTCAGTAAGAGCTTCAGAATAGCACACAGGAATCCTCGTTAGGCAGCAGCCATGCATAACAGCCATGCATAACAAGCACATCCGAATCCTCACACACTTGTTATGCTGTGTCTCCAGCTCACAAGGCTGCATGCATACGAGGGTAGTTTCTCAATTTAAAATGATTGACGCACGTTTTATCCTTAATGTGACTCTTCCAGATCCCGGAATAAGTTACAGCTACTCTCTGAACTTTTGAAGTACTACATGAATGGGAACTGCACCTTAGCTTAAAGGCATTGTGTCCCCACTCAAGAAGATAATCAGCTCTAGAACGGAACAACCAAGACAATCTACACAATTTAGCGATAGGGTACAAACTGTAGAAACAAAGGGACATGGCTGTCTACAGCAAACTCCACAAAGCGTTCACGGATCCATATACTAGCAGAAAAAAGCAGTTCAGGAAAAGCATGTTCACCTTTGTATATCTGAATGATTGCGAAGAGCAATTCATCCGTTTGACATTTTCACCAATAATACCAATTTCTAATTTGGAAAAATGACAGAAGAAGAATGGGAAGTTGTCAATAATAAATTCCATTTGATCTGTCTGGATCTTTGTATTATTCTTTATCATTCCACATTGATTCACATCCTTTTGATGATTTGCCACGCTATTTATTGTCATCCGCCATAAGACAGCAAAAACTTATATGAAACTCTCAAAATATAAGTGCTAGAATAAGAATAAGATAGTGGAATTATACTGTATGTTTAAGAATAGTTTTCCACAACAACTGGACCCCAAACAAACCATCAAAACCCTGCAAAAAGGTATAAAAACTGAACCAAGATTTATCTTCATTTTGTGTTATTTGTATTATTGTCATTATTATTGTCCTGTTTCTGCACCAGGTTTACCTATTGCCCCTGTCTGTCTGTGGTAGAAGACCCAGTATGGTCATTCCTGAACTATGTAGCATTTTCTCACTGATTATTTTAATTTAGTAAAATTTATTGTCATGCCTGTCTCCTTTTTTTTTTTCTTCACTAACCACTTATCTCTTTTACCTGCCCTCTTTCTGCCATATGTCCACTCTAACAGTATAAATAACACTCTTTCCTACAACCCTCTTTAGTCCTGCAACTTTGTAGAGGGCATCAGCCCTTGGTATCACTTCACTCCCCACTATGCTCAATTGGACTACTCCAAATCTTTCCATTCTGTTCTCCTACATATTCCTTTCTGTTCTCAACCCTGTCACCCGAAAACCTCAAATAACATTCGCAAATTAACAATCTCATCTCTATTGACAAACTCCTGTCTGTCTTCAACTGTGCCATGTGAAATGTCTGCTCAGTATACTACAAACTTACTAGTGTACATGTTCTATTTCTCTCACATGTAAGCAGGGCTTTACCCATCAGTCTGTCTTAGTTGATTCTAGTTTTGGCATAGCCCTTGAATATACACTAAATGGACACCAACAGGGAATTTGATGACATTGCATTTTAAATACATAGACATCAGCACTTATGTTGGATGATAAGGCCTGGCTGGCAGTCTCTATTCCAGTTCTTCCCAAAGGTGTTTGATGGGGTTGAGGTCAAGGCTCTGTGCAGGCTAGTCAAGTTCTTCCACAGCAAACTCATCTGACCATGTCTTTATGGACCTTTTTAAGATTTAATGAGATTTATTCAGAATGCAATGTCATCGATGTCCCTGTTGGTGTAATGGTCAGGTGTCACAATACCTTTGTGACATTTTATGGGTTTGACAATACCTTGCACAGGGGGCTAAAGTATAAGTAATTACAACAATGCCTTGATGAAACATCGAATACAGTACAAATTCAAGTTGTTTCCAGTATCCTGTGAGTAGATATCAAGTATTTTGTAATAAAAATCAATTAATTCTCATATCTTCAGTACAAAGGTTTCATCTCTGACAAGATCCAAGATTACTTACAGCTGAGCTTTTATCTCATTTTACCAAGGTCACATTTTCACTTCCTCTTATAGCAACATTTTTCTTCTTATTGAATGTGAACAAAAAATGCTTCCTCTATGGCCAGAAAATTGTAAAATACAGAGAGAGATAAAATCAGGCTCCTTCCCAGTGCTCCTTCTAATGCTGTTATTATAAGGAAACTTATTGCGGGCACATATTATGCAGCCATTGCATTTATTAGTCTATCCATCATCCTAATGGATCGAAGGTAATTTGAAGTATTACTTGATTTTTGTGTGATTCAGTCATACCTACAGACTGATTTTTTCCAGTTTGGACTTGTTGTTTTGCAGATGTTGTAGTTGAAGGTGTGTTTTGACAACAATTTGAAGACACCACAGAAGGAAATTAGGTAGTAAATTTACTGTCTAACATCAGGACCATGCAGCGGAAGCTACTGTAAATGGTTAAGCCTTCTGAAGGAGAAAATTACATTACATTTATTTATATAGTTCCAGCCTATTCCATAGCGCTTTTACTACAGAGTCAGTAAAATAATTTAGAATACATGCTGTTGTAAGAGGATTTGAGTCATTCAAATAAATTGTTATTTATGACACCCCACTCACCCCCCCCTCCCCTTCTCTAATACCATCACTTGTTTTAAGTTCTAACCTCTATCATGTTGATCAGTATTGCTTTAGACCTGATGAAGGGAGGATAACTCTCGAATGCTTGTCTTTTAAATATTATGTTAGTCCAATAAAAAAGGTATCACCGCATACTCTGCAATACTGTTTTTTTACATTGTGTATATATATATATATATATATATATATATACATAACTGAGAAAAGTGAATCATTTCCCTGTCAGCCTTCATTAATGAAATTGACCTTCTAGGTAATTGATATTTATGCATTTGTCTCTTTCCACTAATGCAGTAAGACTTATGAGCTTATTTGGTGTTATTATAGTGTTATGAAAGTCATGCTTAACACACAAATGAATTAAAAACATCCCTTAAAAATAAAGAAATGCCCGTATAGTATAACGTTAAATCGAGCACACTGTCTTTTTTTTATCTTTACTTAACGCTACCCTGGAGAGTAGAAAATTTAGTCTCAAAAACCACAGACACTCTATGACTTGCTTGAAACTAGATAGCTTTTTTCCAAAGGCATTTTATGTAAGAGAACATTTTGTGATCTATAATTTCTGTTAAGCATACTATTGCAATGGTTTTCTTTTTCCTTTTCTTTTATAAAAAAACTAACCTTAAGAGAACACCTCAACAATATAATTCAATAGAAAACTACCAAGTAATTTCATGAGTTATTATTATTATTTATTGTTTTACATAGCGCCATCAAATTCCGTTGCGCTCTACAATGGGATGCATAATACAGGTATGTTTGTATTATGTGCTCATTTGGTCTTTTAAAGTATTAAATGTAATCATACAATTTGTGAAATTGTTTGTAAATATGTGACAAAACATACAGGAAAGATTATAGGTTTATAGATTTAACGTGCATTGTAAATTTAATCTTAGAAGAATCAGACTTTTTTTCTCTCATCCTAACACTAGAGGGCACTTTGGATATGGTTTTGTTCTGCACTTCCTAGTTGTTTCTGAGTGCTCTCTCTGACTATGGAGTTGCATGGCTCCCTGTTTATGGTGGAAAGCTTACTAGTTAAATGTAGAGATATCTAATGTAGTGTACAAGCCCAACAGCAGGACTTCAGAGTCCCATGGGGATTTACAGCCCGCTCCACCGCCTTAAGTTATAAGAGATGAGCCCCTCAGTTTAAAAGATTGCTGGTACTTATTATGTATTATTATTATTATTATTATTATGTATTATTATTATTATTATTATTATTCATCTTTTGTAAAATGAAGATCACTTCCCCACATAACCCCTTTGTGATACCTTACTAAAGATATTTGCATTAACATTGTATCTTACAAAACTCTAAATCATAAACATAACAATAATGTTTGACATTATTATGATTTATTTATATAGCGCCAACAATGTACGCAGAGCCTCTTACAATACATATATTCAAGGGGTATGACAAGACTAGAATTGGCAGACCAAGACAAGTACAAATTACATTAGGTGGAGAGGTTTCGCTCTCGAGCTTACGATCTCAAGGGAATGGGGTAAGGACAAACATAAGGAACATTGAAAGGTAAGAGGTAGTGTGGGGTTGTATCGGTGGAAACATGTAATTTAAAATGCTTCATTCAGGAAAACTAAAATCTGTGTCTAAACCTAGCACAGTTAGTTTATTCCTCCTCATTAAGATGATTTAGTGCCAACAGTCCTAAAGACAGGAAGTTAAGATTGCTGCTCCCCTGGTATATACACATAAAGTGGGTTTTGTTTACAGAATTATAAAATGTATGATTTGGAAAAAAGTGTCAGATTCCCTTTAATGAACAATACATCTGTCTGCTGACTCAAAGCTAACACACATACACACGCGTACACATACTTACGCTACCACACATTTACTGTACACATATTAACACACACTTACTCACTTATGTTTACACATAGTCCCTCTCACACTTACACATACACATTCCTGCTCACACACTATCATGCAAAAGGGTTAACACTGCATCTTGCATGAATCAGAGAAAATGGGACTTTTGCTAAGGCCATAAATGTTATCTTGAGACCTGGTCAGACTCTATCCCGCCCCGCCCTTATGAAGTAGCTCTCTGGTTGTTTCTCAATACTTTCTCAGATACTTTGGAGAGTTTGATATTATTTTCTCCCTTCCAGAGAGCTCAATGTTCTATTCTTTCTTTATTTGGATGATGGGGTTGCTATTTGGATGCCATTGATTAAGTGTTTAATGCTCACTAGATTATTTTGCTTTGTATTTGATTGGACAAATATTATTAGATTAAGCCTTCCTTCTACGGCATCTGCTGTGATGTCATACACTAACACACGGAGTGTTTGATATCTGATAATTCTGCTTGTTAACATATTTCTGCTCTTGACTACATACTGCTATGGTATTCCAAGTGGAATCTAAAGACCAAAAAAAACACAATTAACAAGATATTTTGTTACATGACATATTGTGAGCAGGTTAATTTTGTTGTTTGCCTATATACTAATTTTGTCCCATGTCCTTCTTTTTTTAACTTTGAAAAATATATACTTCCAAGACATTCCCACAAATTAAGACCGAATTTAATCTCCCATGTGGAAAAAAAATATTGACAAGATATATTGTATAACAGGCATTAGAATCAAAGATTCCCAAGATTCTATTCTACTCCATATGAATTGGCCAGAAATGAATAGGGAACAAACACAAGTAATAGTCCATATTTTACTGAGCACTATCTTGTCTATAGCTAGGAACTGGAATTCAAGAGAAATAGCATCATGGGAGAAGATCAAAAATCAGTTAACATATCAATTAAAAATGGCGATAGGAAGAATCAAAGAGCTAGGAGTTATATACCAGGATGCAAAATAAGGCAAAGTAAAATAAAATATAAATAAAAGTATGTAAGCATAATATAAAGAAAGATATAGTATGATAAGCCACACAATAGGTGAGCCAATTCGGACCTCTCTTCTGCTCTTCAAATAATTTAACCATTCAAATGTTAGAGCCAGCCTTCCTCTTTTTTTTCTCTTTTTTTCTTTCTGTATATGTGTATGGAAATTCAAGCATTAATAGTAATAAAACCATTGTTATGAAGTTATATATTTTCCATTTTTTAATGTTTATTCAAATACTAAATTACCATTCACACCCCTTATATGGAGCCTTATTTTTTAACATTTTCTTAAATATTGGCACAGCAAGGAAGCATGTCCTTTTCACTAGTAGAATAATCCTTCATAATCATTTCAAACTGTCAAGTAAATTTCCTTGATCAACAAATCCACTGATGCATAAATTATGATTAATTGAGACATCTTTGGTTATTATGGAATAGGGTGTATGTAAACTACCTGTTGTATAGCACTAGTACATACAATTAGACATTGGATCCTAGTAATACCATTACAGGGTTTCTTCATTGAAGCTTATTGTTTTGCTTTTAACATTTATTAAGTAAATTAAATGTACATACTAGATCTGAGTTATGGTTCTTGTTTTTGAATGTCAGTGTCTTTAGACACACCATAAAGTATTTGCTTTCACATCTCAACAGTATTCATGACAGCACACAACCATCCTAGGCAGATAGTTAAATCAAAACTGACAGTGCATGAAAGAGCATATGGATATCTTTGATATTAAATGTGGAGATTTGTTACAGCTTTTAACTGAAGAAAGATAGAAAAGTTCAACTTAAAACAACACAAATACATCAGCTGTGTCATTCAAGCTATGTTTTCACAGTTTGGTTCATTTCACAGGGCTGACCTTTTATCTCAATCTCACAAAGCCTTTACAGACATATTTAAGATCTAGACACATCTGTCATCCTCTGACAACCTAGTACAGCAAATGTTCAACCTTTTTTCAACCTAAAAGGCCCATTGATTAATTCTAATATTCAGTCCCTTAGTGCATTTTCATCAATGGCCATGTAATATCTCCCTAGTATTGAATAATTAGCATGACTTATCAGAATGTACTCACTACATGGCATGTTCTCATTATTATTAATTATAATACCATTATAATATAAATGATACAATCTAAATTGTATAACAAAAATATAAACCCTAATATAAACAATATAAACAAAATATAAACAGTTAAACCCTAATTCTTATCAAGTGTTAAAGTGTAAGCTTAAGGGGTTCAAACTGCTCCTGCTGTACTGGGTTTTGTAATTGAGGACCATAATTGGTTTGGACAAAACTTGTAACGGCTTTAGTTAATTCGGAAACAAAATTGGCATGGGTGTCTGCAAAAATGTTTTCTGGGGTGCGGCATATTTTTTATTTCATCATGCTCTGCCCCTTTTCAAACATGTCATGAAGGGGAGGGCATATAAGGTACAAGCATATAAAGGGTTGAGAAAGCCTGATGCAAAAAGCTCATAGAAGGATCAGGGGCGTACCTAGAGTATTGGGCACCTGGGGCGGATCCTGTATGTGGTACCCCCCCAACACTTTAAAACTGCATAGATTCTATGGTTATATACTGGCACAGACATTGAAGGTGGTACAGCATTACTGTTATCATTATATACTGAGGCAGACATTGACGGTGGTACAGCATAACACCTACCACTATATACTGAGGCAGACATTGACGGTGGTGCAGCATTACACCTATCACTATATACTGAGGCAGACATGGATGGGGGTACAGCATAACACCTATCACTATTTACTGAGGCTGACATTGACAAGGTACAGCATAACACCTAACACTATATACTGAGGCAGACATTGACGGTGGTACAGCGTAATCCCTATCACTATACATTGAGCCAGACACTGATAATAGTGCAGCATAACTCCTATCACTATATACTAACCCAAACATTGATGTGGTGTAGACATACCACTTCATTGTCTGGCTTAGGGATGCACCGAAACGAAAATTCTGGACTGAAAGCGAAAATCCAGCATTTACCTGTACGAAACCAAATATGACCCCCACCATAAAAAAAATCTCACACTTTTATTTAAAGTAAGTAACACAGCAAAATAGGACAAAAAATTCAATAACAATATTAATATATATATATATGATTGTTAACAGCAATCATACTCCTATCATGCCCAGTCATACCCAGATTCCAGCAAGCACTAGCTGACTTGGCATGATAGGAGTGTGATTGCTGTTCGCAATGATATATGTATATATATATATATATATATATATATATATATATATAAATTGTTATTATTATTGTTCACATGTGAACTCAGCACTGGAGGCATAGAATCAGACATAGAAATCCTGTATTTGCAGGTATACAATAATAATGTATGGAAACATAGCAAGAAATAAAACTACAGGCATAGATCACAGGTTGCACAACGCAAAGCCAGCTCTGGCGTATACACTGCCCACATAGAACCTGACCAGCACCCAGATTACACACATAGGATTTACCATCTTTGTCCCCAAACAGCCCAACATGAGTCAACTTCGTCCGCAAACAGCCCGGCCTGTGCCATCTTTGTCCCATAAACACCCTGCCTGTGTCATCTTGGTCCCCAAGGCTTAAACATCCTACTTGTGCCATCTTTGCCTTTCCGCAAATCAATTTTACATCTATCATACACACAAACACTTTAACAGTCACTCACTAATTCACACTTTCATTCACATAATTAATTCACACAATCTTTTATTCTCTCTCATTCACACAAATTTACACATTCATTAATGCATTCTCACCACCTCATTAATTATCTCCCTCATTCAGACAATTGATCCACACATTCATTTATTCTCTCACTCATTCTCACTATCTACCTTTCCCCCTTTTCTACCCCTTCTCACATCTTCCCCCCCTCTCCCTCCCTTCTCACTATCTACCCGCCTCTCCCTCCCTTCTCACTATCTACCCCCCCTCCTCACTATATACCCCCCTCCCTCCTTCCTCACTATATAGCCCCCTCCCTCCTCACTATCTACCCTCCCTCCCTCCTCACTATATACATGTTCGGAGCGTAATACTAAGCCTTGGCTAAGTCTAGGTGTTAGCACTTGATATCCAAGGCTTAGTACTACGCTGTAAAGCTTTTTTTTTTTGTTCCCCCCACAGCGTAAATATTTGCGCTCCTTACCTTGGGTTTAGCGCCCTTATTGGCACAGTTACTTTATAACACGTTATTGTGTCTGGAAACTTGCCATGCACCAGACAACATGCTAATTAGAAACCTAAGCATTAAAAGGGATATTATACCCCTCATCACTATCTTCCCCCCTCCCTCCCTCCTCACTATATACTCCCTCCCTCCTCACTATCTACCCCCTCCCTCCTCACTATCTACCCCCTCTCCCCCTATCTCCTCACTATCTACCCCCCTCTCCCCCCTCACTATCTACCCCATCCCTCCCCACTATCTACCCCCTCCCCTCCCACTATCTACCCCCTCTCCCTCCCCACTATCTACCCCCCTCCCTCCCCACTATCTACCCCCCTCCCTCCCCACTATCTACCGCCTCCCCTCCCACTATCTCCCCCCCACTATCTATCCCCCCTATCTACCCCCTCCCTCCCCACTATCTATCCCCCCTCTCCCCCCTATCTACCCCCTCCCTCCCTGCTATCTAACCCCCTCTCCCACCTATCTACCCCCCCTCTCCCCACTATCTACCCCCCTCCCTACTATCTACCCCCCCTCCCCACTATCTAAAGGTTTTTGTACTTACCTTCCTGCTCTGCTGCTGCTTCCTGCTCTGCCGCTGCTTCCTGCTCTGCCGCTGCGCTGCTTCACTGCTGACCGCCGAAATATTTCGGCGCTCAGCATGACATGCCCGCACCGCGGTTGCTAGGCGCCCCTCTCTCTCCTCCGTGTAAAAAAACAAAACCAAAAAAACCAGGCTGCCGGGGATCCAGGACATGTGGTCACCCTAGCCCGTGGCACCTGACGAGCTGGTTCTGATAGAAAGGTGTCAGAACAGACAGTGAATTGCATTTTCTTGCATATTGGGCTGCATAACTGCAGACAAGTCAGGGTGCCCATGCTGACCCCTGTCTACTGCCGAAAGTACCTACATTGGGCATGTGAGCATACGAACTGCACCACGGAGCAATGAAGGAAGGTGGCCTAGCCTGATGAATCACGTTTTATTTTACATCACATGGATGGCCAGGTGCGTGTGCGTTGCTTACCTGGAGAACACATGGCACCAAGATGCTCTATGGGAAGGAGGCAAGCTGGTGGAGGCAGTGTGATGCTTTGGGCAAAGTTGGGAAGCCTTTGGTCCTGCCATTCATGCTATTCATGAGAGGATGTTACTTTGACACCTATCTAAGCATTGCTGCAGACCATGTACACCCATGGACACGGTATTCCCTGATGGCATTGTCCTCTTTCAGCACGATAATGCACCCTGTCACAAAGCGAAAATGCTTCAGGAATGGTTTCAGGAACACAACAACATGTTCAAGGTGTTGACTTGGCCTCCAAATTCCCCATATCTCAATTCAATCGAGCATCTGTGGGATGTGCTGGACAAACAAGTAACATCCATGGAGGCTCCATCTCGTAACTTACAGGACTTAAAGGATTTGCTGCTAACGTCTTGGCGCCAGATACCAAAGCACACCTTCAGAGGTCTAGTGGAGTCCATGCCTCGACAGGTCAGGGCTGTTTTGACGGCAAAAGGGGGACCTACACAATATTAGGCAAATGGTCATAATGTTATCAGTGTAGTTTACACACACTTACACATACACATCTACACTTAGACATTCATGCTCACATACACTTATACAATTGACATTCATCCTCACATAGACATTCATGCTTTCTTGCTTACATAGACATTCATGCTTACATACACTTATACATAGACATTCATGATCACATACATGCAAACATACATCCCATACCCCCTTACCCCTCCCATAGCTTTAGGTCAGGTGCTCACAGCCTTAGTTTAACGTAACATAGCACTGCAGTGTTCTTATCTCCCCCTGCAGGTTAAAAATTGTTCAGAAAGGGCACTTTCGAGCTGGACCAGACCATGAGGAGATGGGGACAATTGGTCATAGGTGCTGCCCAGGCCCCCTAGAGAGACGGGCAGCCAGCAAACAAGAGGTGGCAAGTGATAATTCATGGGCAAGTGCCCCCTTTGCGGAGGCCTATGAAAATTGGTTGTGACCCAATGTCTCATAAATATGCTTACTTTCTCACGCTTAATCTCTGCCTATCTTTTCAACCAACCACCCCCATGTCCGTATTGGCAGGTCCCCTTCTTGTCTTGCCTCTTCTTGTCCCTTGCTTCTTCTTTCTTATGTATTATTTCTTCTTTCTTGGTCAACTTTCCCCCTATCTGCTGTATTGTCAAGGCCTCCTGGAGCACTTCCGCAAAAGGATGGAGCCTTCATGCACAGCACCTCTGCAGTGGATCCAGAGCCTAATGTCGGGAGGGGCCCTCACACTGATACACACACTAGTACAACCAGACCCTAACACACCCAGACATACACACACGCAATAAGACACATGAAATCACATGAACATGTGGTTTAACACAACCAGACACTCAGCACTAACAGACGTGCACTCAGTGACACATACAAACATACCCACACACACACACTAACATACCGACATTCACACTAACACACATACGCAAAAAGGCTAACATAGTTAGACACACAGACACCCACACTAACATGCATATACCCAGACACACTAACACAACCAGCTACTCAACACTATCATGCACACATGCAGACACACATGCTAACATATACCCACCCAGAGACTCACAAAACTGGGCATACACACTAACACACACACTGACACTAACACAACTGAACACACGCAGACACTAACAAACACATACATAAACATACCCAGTCACAGAAGCACTAGAATACTCAGACACACAGCCTCACACATACTTACATACCCAGACACAAACACACACATAAGCAAACACACACTAACATATCTCGACATACACAAACATACTTAGATAAGCACATTTACACAAACTAACATACCCAGACACATTCACCACACTAACATACCCAAACACACACACACATAAGCACACACACGTATCCAAACACAGACACACAAACTACCATACCTAGAAACACACACTAACATACCCAGGCACACACACTAACAAAACCGAGACATACACAAATAAACATACTCAGACATATCTGCACACAGAAACAGACACTCTTAACACAACCAGACAGATTAACAAACACATTGATATTAACAAAACGCATACACTAACACATACACACTAACATACCCAGACACACAATAACATACCCAGGCATAGACATAAGTAAACACGCATGCACTAATGTACCGAAACACAGCCACACACTTTCATATCCACATACACACACATTCACCACACTAATGTACCAAGACACACACTAACATACCCATACACACACTAACATATCCAGCACACACACTTAGACACAACTTACTTGCTATTGTGAAGCATCCGTCTGTCCTTTATGCAGCTCAAACACAGTGCTTAGTGCGGCTCCACTACCAGGAAGTCACACACCACGTCGTGACCCTGCTCAACCTCGTCTCCTCACTGAGATCAGGGGAATAAGGAGGTTCCCCTCTTTATGGATTTACTTATGATTGGGGTTGAGCCCAGAGGCTCTTGTTTTTTGCCAAAGTGCTCCAGGATGCTTGGTTTATGGAGAAGCGGATGAAGAACGAAGACACAGGGCATAGCGGATGAAGAAAGGAAGAAGAGGCAGAAGAGGCAAGAGAAGAAGTAGCATTGCGGGAAAGGAAACAGGTATCCATACATTGAGTGTGAGAGAGTTGTGTAAGTGCGAGTGAAAAAAACAATAACACTTAAATGAAAAATAATTTCTCTGCTTCTTTTTCATTTGTTTTGTGGGGGTCTCTCCTTGTTTACAGAGATGTGTATGAATTGCTGAAATTGGCAGATTTCATTAAAATTTAAATTTGTATGAATTCAAAAGCACAAGTCTAATAATCACACCCATCCATAATAGCATAAAAGTGAAGAAAGCAAGCTGCATAGGAAAAGGACTAAAATAATTTTAGACCAGACTTTTAAATTGTTATGTATAATTTCAGCTGCAGCTAGATTTGTTGATTGTCTGTGAATCAGTGATTTGTTAGATGTTAAATATTCACTTAAATACAATAAATAGCAGACAGTTAATGAAACAAAAAGTTGATGGGGGTGGAACTATGTTACTGGAGTTAAAATTATGCAATTTTAAAATGAAGCATGGGTGGTCAAAATACACTAGCATCACATGGAAGACTATAGAGAAGTATTCTGTTCTGGTTTTTAAAATACAACTCAATTTACTCTAATTAGTCTTTCTGCACAATGTTACCCAAATAGAACAATTACACGAGAGGGGTAAGAGAAAGTGAGTTGGTGGACCTGTCATAGGAGTCCAGTTCTCACCACTCTCTTTAATTCCATTTTATGCATTTAAACTGGGTCAGAAACAAGCATTTGTTACAGCTACTGTTACATTTTTGTTACAAGGGTCAGTTACGCATCATGAAACCACACTGGCAACTGACTTTTGTGCTCTATCGAAGCATAAAGAATAAGATAATAGACAATGTTATATTTATTCATTAAGGGGTACGGTATTTAAGACATTTTGATTTATCATTTTTATATAAGAATATAGGAGCCTGTATTATTTATCTTACACTACAGAAGAAGAAGAAAACCACCCTTTTATTATTGTTCTGTGTGGTAATTAATAAACAAGATAATGATGTTGTTATAAGAAACATAAATTGGTATGAGAGAAATAATAAATTTCATGTCTCAAGAAAATCCATCAAAATTTGACTGACTTATGTCTTAGAGTGACCTACAGTATGCGCAATATCAATCAGCTACAAAAATCTACAATCTCCAAAGAAGTTAAGGAAAACAATTCATACAAACAAAGCGAGGATGTAATTATTGCTCCTCTGGGATTGTGCTGTACATATGTTCAGAAGACTGCTGCTTTGCAAAAAGACATTTCCATGGTTTAAAGGAATGGGCTTTGCGGTTAGAGATCTTGTGATTCTGGCTTCCTGGCTCCTTGACTCAGACCTTCATGTGATTTGGAATACATTCCTGCTATTTTTATAGGCTTCTCTAGACTCTTAACTCTTTTACTCTACAAGTAAAAGCTTTCAGTGTTCTTGGTTACAGCCATGTGATTGTTTGTGGGTATTGTTAGATCTCAGGAGTCTGAAAAAATCATACAGGGTCCATTACAGTTTAGCTCATTTTGTGAACACTTGCTATCATATTCTAGGTATAATAACAATCTTATTTTGTTATATGACAACCAAGAATCCCTAGCAACATTACAGAAGACCTATTTATTCTCCTGAATAATAAAAATGTCACAGCCGTCCCTACAGGAGAAACATATTTCCTAGTGGTGAACTGTCAAAACTATAGCTTTTAACATAATTATCAGTCCCAATTTTTAGTCCCAATCTTTTTTCAGATGAAACAGCTACTGGTGCATTTCCCAAAAACTTTACAGTACAGTGTCATTCAACACCAGAAAAAAATAGCCAAATTTTTCCCATGACACTCCACCTTCAAGTAAGTACATTTTACAACCCAAAGACCAGCCGTAAATTTTCTAATTGAGGAAGTAATGTGGAATTATGTATCCAGCAGCTTTATGCTTGCTTAAAATAACAATTACACTAGGCAGATTATTGTGTGGAAGTAGCTGTAAAGAGTGTCCTGCCTCATACACCTTCTACTTTTTCCTTGGTAATAGGTCACCAACAAGCCAACAAGCTAAATAGAAGGTACTCAGTTGGATTGGTGTTCATCTTGCCTAGAAAAATCACAAACAATGTCCTGATGCTCCTACCAAAAAAACTAAATTATGGTGTAAAAAAATTTCAAATGATGAAAAGGGTTAGAAAATAAGAGAAGAGAGCTGTGTAGCACTAAGTGAGAAGTTAAATCCTGATGCACAGGAACCTTATAATTTGGCCCCTTTTTGTGATAACTGTTATGGGAATAGGGACACCTGCAAACATGGGCAGAAACTATGAATATCCACTCACTGACATCGCAGCAAATCTGATGATGCTATTTACTATTTACATGTCATGCAAATGACTGCAGTAACTAGGAGGAAACAATTTTCCGGACAGGAAGGTACAAAAGATACTCGCATCTTTTAGTAGTGAGTAGTTACTTCCTGTAGTATCTATTAAAGTGCCTGTCTACGAACAGCTTTATGTTGAATCTGATCATGAGGTAATTTAAAGTATGGGACCATTAAGTGGACAACACACAAAGTTGATGGACCACAAATTCTGTGAAAATACGTCCTATTAAATGTAATGACTTCAGGCTTCCTGCCGAATTCAGCAACTTGCCTCAGCATACTCAGCACAGTCAACATGGTCTTAACCAAATCTTGGCAAATGGAAAAGTGCAAGCTGTTCAACATAATATTAGGGAATAGAGTGTGTTCTCCAAAGTGTCTGTTAGCAGCATCTGCTCATCAAACACTATTTTTGCACTATTGCATTATTGTTAACTATGTGTGTGGTTCCCGCGTCTTATGTTACCTTGAGAAACACAGCCATGAACCTGATACAGTTGATGGTTGAGTGACTACACCCCAATATATACATTTCATCATAACAAGAGCAGAATGAGCCTGGTATTTTATACCAGGCATTATTAACATATTGCTTTGAAGGTATTGCATGCATATTTGTATATATAAATGCATAATCAAGTAAAGTTTTACAAAAAGTATGCTAGGTGGTTGTAGGCCCCAAAATGTCAGGTAGCTCCATGGTGGGGATTGGAAGATATTGAAGATATTGAAGATTGTTAGAGCCCTTTCTTTTAAAAAGCACTCACAAAGCTTGGGTTTGCTATCCATGAGAAAAATTGCCTGATGTAAACCATGCTGAATAGCACAATTGTTATTTGCATAATTTGCATAATATTCTGTAGACTGATGACTTAAGTGTGGAGGTAAAAAGGCACAGCACACAATATCAAAATGTCACGCAACTTTAAATTATGGTGGAGGACAATCAATTCCTAAATTTTGCAGAAGAATGTAAGGCCATGTGTCTACCAATTGTACCTCAACAGAAGTTGGATGATGCAACAGGACAACGACCCAAAATTCAGGAGTAAATCTACAACATAATGGTTTCAACACAAGGAAGTACTCCTGGAGTGGCCCAGAGTCCTAACCACAACTCGATTGGGATTCTATGGCATGTCCTCAAGTGAGGGATTTCCACCCAAGAATATTGCTGAAGTGAAACAGTTTTGTAAAGAGGAAAGGTGCGGTCCACTAAAACTTTGAGCGGCTGCCAATTCTACGAGGCATCCAGGGATTTGGGTTTGGGGTTGCCCCATTAAGGGGACCTGGGGTAATGTGTTTTCTGTGTCCAGACATTTCACAATGGGGCGCCAGGTGGGAAGACACCAGGCAGATGGCTTGAATCACTGTGTCTCTGCAAATGACAGGGTGAATTAGAGCTGTAATTACTGGTCTGCCTATGAAATTCTTGGCATGGAAGACCTACACGGTGGAGCTACTCATGGGCCTCTGTCCCATTGAGAGCAACACTGTTATGACAAGCTCAAGAAAACTACCTTGCAAAACTTGCTAGAAGCCCGGGGAAGAGTAGCCATCAACAAGCCCATCATTGCAGAGCATTGTACCAGTCGAAGTTTCAGCAAGAAGTCCAATGGAGTCTTTCCCTGAATGAAGCCAAACCCAAACGCTGGAGGTGATCTCCACAGTGCTGGCAGAAGCTACTGGGCTGCAGGTAGCAGAACTCCAACAACGTACTGAGGGATCAGCATCCCCTGCCACAACGGCCAGAAACAGATGGCTACCTCGAGGACTATGAAAGACAGTGTGTACTCCAAGGGTTTGACATTGCAGAGTCGGTCTCTATCCTGACAAGCAAATTGTTGGGCTGAGCAGCAGAAGCATAACGGGCTGTGTCGGACAAGGACTGCACTGCACCCTGCACTGTTAATATTTATTCAGTGTGTTCAATAAAGCGGATTGTGTTTGCTTATTCTTGTATTAGACAAATATCAAATGACTAATATATACATAAATCCAAATGCTGCATGTACTTTTTCCTGCAACTGTATATGGTGTTTTAAACAAATCTTCTCTGGTGAAATCCATACCCAACAAGTAGTGATGTGTCATGTGTCAAGATCTGTTTCTGCCAGAAAAAAACATTGGCTAGTTTAATTCTCCTTTATAAAAAGAATTACATGTTAAATAAAAAAACAAGCATGCAAACCATATTTTTGACAAGTATCATACAAAATATCATGATAATAGGGTCCTCTTAAATAGTGTGCTCCAGGCATACACTCACATGTCCAGTTGTATAAAGCTGTCTAGATTGTACAGCGCTACGGAATTTGGTGGCTATATAAAACAATAAATAATAATAATAGATAAATATGTAAGAGGAAATGGACAGTGCAGGTTCTTTTAGACCCAGAAGGAATTTATTTGGATCTATTGCCCCAGGCAGGCAAGAAGCAAAATAAATGAGGCAAGGACTATACTAGGTGAACACAAGATAGACTAGCACGTAATATACAACAGGTTTCAGATCCTAGTTCTCTACATTCCCTTCTGACCTACATTAACCACAGTGCAAAACCTACAACTACACAGCCAGTGATGCTTGTAGCAGACAAAAAATAACTTTCAATGAGATAGGGAATAGTGCAACCATCAACAGTTAAAAGGAAAATATGATCAACCACTAGACTAAACATAGAAGAATGCCATTATGTGCAGTTTTTTAACTGTGACTAATAAGCTGCAGATAACCGAAGCACAAATTATCTGTTTTAATACTAAAATATGACTACATAATAACTTCGGTTAAAATAATTCCACAATTTATGCATAATTTAAAAGAGTTTGCATTTTCTTGTTTTGCCATGAATACCAGAAGGACTAGTCTGGGCTTTGTGGATACACTGGAACATTGATAAAGCTTTTGGTTCATGTAGATGTAATACTAACATAATTACATATTTAATTACATTTAAAAAAAACAAGAAACTTGGCAGTGTAGTAGGATGATGACATTAAATTAGATACAAGTAATCACTACTGTTTCAATCTGAGTTAACTCTTTTTTTCCCCAGTTGCCAGAATGTAGGGGAAGGCTTGGCAATGAGGATGACACTCAGTCTAATGGACTTGGAATTTGGGTTGCAATATCGGCCATTTTTTTCAAAGTTCACATACACATTTCACATGTTGCTGATCAGTACATATAGTTTTGCCCTACAATACACTGTATATATTGTATATAACTAAGTAACTGATTTCCTTCTGTAAATGTATACATTCGATATATACCGTATTTGCTCGATTATAAGACAAGGTTTTTTCCAGAGCAAATGCTCTGAAAAATACCCCTCGTCTTATAATCGGGGTGGTCTTATAATCAGACCTCAAATAGGTCTGACTATGAGACTAAGATCCAGATCCCCTGCAGCGATGCAGGGGACCTGGATCCTCCTGTGTTATGCCCCCCCCCCAACTTACCAGTGCTTCTGAGTCCCCGGTGCTTAGTCCGGGCAGCGTGTAGAGCTCTACGCGATTCGCGTAGAGCGGAAGTTGTCTACGCGAATCGCGTAGAGTTCTACATGCTGCCCGGAGTAAGCACCGGGGACTCAGATGCAGGGGACCTGGATCATCCTTTGTTATGCCCCCCCAACTTACCGGTGCTTCTGAGTCCCCGGTGCTTAGTCCGGGCAGCGTGTAGAGCTCTACGCGATTCGCGTAGAGCGGAAGTTGTGTACGCGAATCGCGTAGAGCTCTACACGCTGCCCGGACTAAGCACCGGGGACTCAGAAGCACCGGTAAGTTTGGAGGGGGAGGGAGTGTTAAATGGGGGGCATAAGGCATTTCTGGAGGCAGAGTGCTCTGTGAAATGCCTTTTAACCCCCTTAATGCCACTGTGCTGCCAGAAATGCCTTTTTAACCCTCTATACGCCACTCTGCCTCCTGAAATGCCCTATACCTCCCTATATGCCACTCTGCCCCATAATATGCCTTTTAACCCCCTAAATGCCAGAGTGGCATATAGGGGTATAAGGCATTTCTGGAGGCAGAGTGGCACATAGGGGGTCAAAAGGCATAGCATGGGGCACAGTGGCATATAGAGGGTTAAAAGGTGTATCATGGGGCACAGTGGCATTTAGAGAGTTAAAAGGCATATCATGGGGCACAGTGGCATATATGGGGTATAAGGCATTTCTGGGGCAGAGTGGCAAGCCTGGGGGCAGATGTGCATAACTGGCAGGTTGGAAAAAAAAGGAAATAAAAACAAAATATTTTTCTCAATCGTAGCTTTAATTAACAAACAATTGTTCACATAGTTTACATGAATTAACATTTACTGGTAAAACTTTTTTCCTATAGGGTCGTCTTATATTCAGGCTTTTTCTTTTTTTCATAAATTAATATTCAGATTTTGGGGGGGGGGTCGTCTTATAATCAGGGTCGTCTTATAATCGAGCAAATACGGTAATACCAAAGAAATGGTCAGCAAAAAATGGCTAATATGGCAACTCTAACTTAAATGCAGGCCTGGCAACAGTTCCAGGTTAGGGACTTGAGTATGGCTGAAATTAATTGTGCTGCCGACCCTCCACTTGGATGGGACCCTCACCATTGAAATGGGTACTCTAGAAAACAATTATATTTAACATCTGGCTTCCACTACTATTGTAATGTAAGCTGTACATCTTTAGTCCGTAATATTTGACTGATGGAAGGATTTAATTTATTTTTCGAGCATGGCTCTCTTAACTATTATATTGATTTGTCTTAGTCTGCAAATTCTAGTTTTATGTAGTAATAATAATAATAATATATAATTAAATCATCAGTGGGAACTAAATCCAGATGAATATGTGCATTAGGATGATGTTGTTTCTAGCTCAAGATGCCTCCCACTGATTCAGGTTTTCAGTATTTCCTTACATGTAGTTCAATCTGTCATTCAAATACACCTGTGCAAGTTAAAAAGTAGCCTGGGAATTTCAAGGATATGCTGAATCAATCACTAAATAAACCAAAATACAGACAGTTAGATGTATAATCCACATGTGTTAAACCAAACTGCAAAATGGCCTAGTGTTGATATATTTGCTTTTATTTCTTCAAAAGTAACTGAGTATTTATTTATAACAGCACCTACGTTAAAGCCTTTCCCCAATACTTTTATAATCAAGTTTTACACTTCCCGACACTTTTAATACATACACAAGGCCCTTCAAATATTTGTTGTTGTTTTTGTTTCATATTTAATACTCTAATTCACAATCCCGACATGGTAACTCAACCTGGGACTGAGGACATATGGGAGTAGGTTTAAGTTTGGAAGGGGGGCCATGGCAGGTTCATGGGGAAGCTCATTTCTAAGCTTCCCAGTGTCCACTTATGTTGAAGTCACTCTGGGCTAAGGAAGTACAGTTTGGCTGTAGTACACAGTCACAGTCCCCCCTTTGCAGCTATAACAACTTCCACAAGGCTTTCCACAAGATTTTGGAGAGTTTCTGTGGGAATTATTGCCCATTCACTGATGTTGGACGAGAAGACCCGGCTGGCAATCTCTGTTCCAGTTCATCCCAAAGGTGTTCGATGCAGTTGAGATCTGGGCTTTGTGTGGGCCAGTCAAGTTCTTCCACACCAAACTCATTCAACCATGTATTGGACCTTGCTTTGAATGGGACATACCAAGAAATTTAGGACAATGTTATGCTTCCAACTTGGTGGGAACAGTTTGGGGAAGGCCTTTTCTATGCCAACATGACTGTGCCCCAAGGAGACCAACTACATATTAATGTCCATGTTTTGTATAATGTGATGTCATAAAAGTCCTTGTTGGTGTAAAAGTCACGTGTCCCAATACATTTGTATATATATAGTATATGTATATATTCTGAAACAATGGGCTTTATTCACTATTTACAGAGTTGGATGGAGAGTTTGCTCTCACTTTACAAAGGGCTAACACTGTCACATTCATCCAACTAGAATGGCTCAGCTGGTCCTACATAATGCATAATTTTATGGGTGAGGATACCCTCACTGATTTGGCAATGCATTATATAGAGCCTGCCAAGCACTTCCTACAACAGAATGTAATTGGGGATGAGCCTTCATAATGTGTAGTGTAGTCAAGGAGTTGAGAACCATACTTTTGCTTACTCTCCTACCCAGCAAATAAACGCCAATATATGTAAGTCTGTAAGGTGATTTCTCCACAATTTCCCTATATACGAACATTTCTACCTAAGTATAGTTACATTCACATAATCTGGTAACAATTACAACTGACCATACATAAATTTGCAAAAAAGTGATGTTTTCATAAAACATTTTCACCCCATCAACCATAACTGCCCTTAAATTAACCCTAAACACCCCATCAACCATAACTGCCCCTAAAATTAACCCTAAAGACCCCATTAACCATAACTGCCCCTAAATTAACCCTAAACACCCCATCAACCATAACTGCCCCTAAATTAACCCTAAACACCCCATCAACCATAACTGCCCCTAAATTAACAATAAAGACCCCATCAACCATACCAATTTATTAGGTAATTTATCTGGAGTATATGCAATTAATTTAGGGGCCGTTATAGTTAAGGGGGTATTCAGGGTTAATTTAGGGGCAGTTATGGTTGATGGGGTCTTTAGGGTTAATTTTAGGGGCAGTTATGGTTGATGGCGTGTTTAGGGTTAATTTAGGGGCAGTTATGGTTGATGGGGTCTTTAGAGTTAATTTAGGGGCAGTTATGGTTACTGGGGTGTTTAGGGTTAATTTAGGGGCAGTTATGGTTAATGGGGTGTTTAGGGTTAATTTAATGCTGATGACTGAGGGTTAGTTTAATTAACTTAATAAAGTTAATTTAGGGTGCAGTTAGAGATAAAGGTGGGCAAACTAAGGGGAATCTAAATCCTGGGGGCAGTGAAGATTATTAATGTATTTATTTATAAAAGTATTTTGTCAGTGATATTCTCTGAATGATTCGAATCTCTGTAAGATTCGAATCTTTGAATGATTCGAATCTTTTAATGATTCGAATCTTTGAACGACTCTCTGAATCTATGAGTCATCTTTCCTCTGTGAATTAATGAGCTGTAACCTGATCCCAGAGTCTGTGTCTGAGTGCTCTGCGTGATTCACAGACTGAACTGCTACAAATGAATCGTTCAGTCTACTGAACCGATTCATCCGGATCACTGAAAAGAATCGGATCAAAAGAACGATTCGTTCATGATCCGGACATCACTACTTATTGTTACTTACGGTATGTATGGAGCCAAGAAAGGCACTTAGAAGAAGAAGAGTGTGTTTTAGTTACACAATTTAAATTGTAAACATATCTTCTGTTGTTTCAATGCACATTATACTGAGATACACTCATAGAGCAATGTCAATATTTGTAAACTACAGATGCTGAGACAATTATAGCTACAAAACCCATCTGGAAAGATTTCTTGAAGCTGGAAGACCTCATCCCAACACCACTAAAAGACATACAGTATAGAAATCGTGTGGTTTAGGGTTAAGAATCTAAATAACGTTTCAAATCTCATCCAAAGTAAAAAACAAAAAGTTTCATATTTAAGTTTTCAAAAGTGATCCCCACAATATGGAATGGCTGGGTGGGACATGTGGATTTTTGCCCCACCTCCTAAAGGATCAGGGTAGCAAATCTGGAATTTCCTTCTGCCACTCCTGCTGTAAAAATCATTTCAAGCTGCCTGGCAGTCAAAGTAACTGAGCTTCGTTTCCTCTCGCTGAAAGTCCTCAGCTCTGGGGCTGCGAGCTGCAAGCAACAATAACAGTACTTTGTGTCTGCCCCGATCCACGCATCCTTATACTTCGCTCCCAGTGAGCGATCTGGATTCTGCTCCCACTCGCCCACTCTTCGGACGTACAGACTCCATGCCTTCTCCTGAGTGTCCGTGAAGTTATTTGCACTCATCGGACTGACTTTTTCTAAGGAGGGGGGGTGGGAGTTTCTTTTGATCGCACCTCGTGGATGTAAAAACTAGTGGAACCTTTCTATGCACCCTTCCCTGGCCAGCTTCACCCCTACTGAAATGCTCGAATACCACCTCCTGTTGGAATCTGGGGGAGATTAAAACTTTCTGGAGTTTGTTTTAGTGTTTTTGTTTTCTTTGTGAGGAGCTTGTTTTTTGGGATGCGGATGAGGCAGTCGGCTTCTCTGGGTCGAATGGGGATGAGGAGAACAGGAAAGTTTGTGGAAATGGCAAGAAAAAGTACTTTTCAACATCTGGAGGGGAGAATGACACACTTGGCCCATATCTGTTTTGTGGTGCTTTTAGTGCTTTGTGTGAGCTGTGGAAGTGCCCAGGACCTGAATCCCAGAGGAAGGAATGTATGCAAATCACCAGGGTAAGGGATTAACTCTATAATGCATCTGGATGCATATGTATATATATATATAACTGTATATGTTGAAAACCACAGTATGTATAGATGTGATGCTGTGTGTTGTGTACCGTTACACAATTTCTACTATGCAGCTCTATGAAACTACTCCATCTCGCATTGAACAGGAGGAGTCTCAGGGTTGCTTAATATATAAGTGATGGGTGCATTGTTTAAGAGCCTGTAGAAATGTTGCACCTATGGGAATTATGCAGAACACTTACTCTGGTGGCTCTGCTTGCATTTTGTAAGTTTGGTTCCAAGTAGAACATGGCTGTGTGGTTAATGGAGCCTCTTTTGTTGAAGTCCTTTTAGTTGGCTTGATGGGTTAGGAATGACACGTCATGTACACACTGACAGGGTATAAACAAGTAATAATAAACCTGCAAAAATTAAAATGATCTCAGTGAAAAAAAAAGGATAAACATTACAGATGTTCGTATTCATGTTGCTGTGGGAAGCAGATCCCAATCATGGTCAGCCACCCAGAGACTGACTATGTAGGTCCACATGTTCTCTTGGGTTTTTATAGTAATTTTTGGTTTGGTTTGTATGATCTAGTAATTTACACAGTAAATATTTTAAATATGGTACTACATTTATATTTCCAGTGGATTGTGTGAAAATCTGTTATGCTGGTTTTAGCTAATCTCATAGTAACCATGATGGTGTTGAAACCAATTATGGACAGTTGGAAGTGTTTGTGATAAGACCATTAGTGACAAATAGAGATTTATCTTTGCTCCACCATAGAGTTTAGGATATTTTCTAATACAAGATAACCATGTGAACATTGTAGCCTGATAGACTTCAGTAGTTTCTAGTGTAGACCATGTGACATTTTGGCCAGAAGCACTCTGGTTTAGGATTGGCTCTCAGATGTACTGCCATCAAAAGTAGGTGTCAATGTCCATTTAGATTTTCCTTTATGCTCTCCACTTAAACCCTAAGTTTTAAAATACTGTTTAGGTAGATTTGTTAATTGGCGTTTGCATAGCTACAGTTTCAGCTTGTTGGTCCTTGATTTTCCATTGATTTCAATAAAGACTCAACATAAATTTGTGACACATGATGTCCAGGGTGAATCACAGAAACAAATATCACTATACCACTGAAACTTTGAGCATTGAAATGAAACTGATAAACCTCCTTTAACTTTTGGAGAACGTTATCATAATGTATTAATTGGTTTGTAACCAAGTATAACCTGTGAAATAATCAACAAAGATATATTAACGTCTCAATATGAAGAGACAAAACATAGCTTGTTGTATAAAGTAGTACGCACTTAAGAGCATCTCAGCGTTCAAGCTTATTTTCATACTCCCCAAGGTCTCTCTTTGTTGGTTCTTTTGTGCAGATGACATTTGTCTTCTCCTTGCAGATCAGTATAGCCATTATATGGTGGCATTCTGCAATATTCATGGAGATATTACCTAAAGGTATAAACTGTTAAGTTAAGCCGATCATACATCTTGTTTTTACAAAACTATTTTTTTCTTTTTCATTTGGCAAATATGATTCTGCATAATACTTTGGCTGTTCATTTCAACTCTTCCAATAACTGCTATTTCATCCATCCAACCCTGTGACCGTTTCCAAGCAGCACAAACAAGGCCAGCAGTTTTTTTCTGAACAGATTCCAAACAACATAGATCCCTAGCATTTACTACCATTTTTGATGACTTGATGCTTTCTTGGCCAAGGAAATGGTATATCTATCTGCAAATGTTCATTCTGTTTATATAGATGCAGCATGCATTGTAATATCCTTCCATTTTTTTATTTTATCACTTGGATTTCTCAATTCTTGGGCACGTGTTGCATTGTTTGCTGCTAGACTACAACTCCCATCTTCTGGTGTAAGCCGCACAGCCTGCTCTGGGAGTATGGATATTATAGTCCAAAAACAGCTAGAGGACCATAGAACATCACTGGTGTCATCCATGGACACAATTTTCTTCTAGAATTGTTACAATATTTCATTACGTACTGCATTTTTAGTACTTTGATATGCATTCCTTACCTGTAGACAAAAAGGTCACCTACTATTAGGAGCTGATTTTGGCCATTTTGGATACATTTTTGCACCAATCAGTGGCAGGAAATCATTGTGTTTGACCCCTTTGAACACTAATGCCAAACACATATCCTAAGAGCCAAGTACCTGGGGGTCGGAGAAAACCACATAGAGCATAAGGGGGATTTTGCTAAATCCTATCATGTATTTACAATGTGTGTGTGGGGATAAATTAAAAGGGACCCTCAGCTATCATATTCACTAATGTGCATATGATGACGGTAGTGTCCCTTTAATAAAGAAGAGCAAAGCAAGTACGAAATGTTATATGTTTGTGGAGAGTTCGTTTTCCATTCTCTAGGCATGCATGCACATGGAACTTTGCCAGCACATTTTCAACTTGTTTATAGTGCTGAATTCTAATCCTTCAAATTTGTCGTAAATAGCTTTTTACTGTGGTTTTGATTGTATTTGGAATGCATTGTAGCCAAACGTCTTGCCAAACTATCTGTAACTTTCACAATATAAACTGTGTCATTTGGAGCAGCCATTTGTTACATTCCACCCCTTCTGAATATCTTTCAAGTGTTGTATTGTGAGCTTGAGCATTTTCATATGTCAGTGCTCCTACTGTAAGATTAAATACTCATTCTTCCACAATGAAACTGTGAGCAATGTCTCTTAAAAGGAGTTCTGCAGAAGCGTGCTGAATATTGGGCAGCCATCTTGAAAACTTATGGATCGCTCCTACTGATTTCTTCAGAATGGACTTTTATAATTGGGATGTTTTATGTTTTGCGTTTATAACCATGCACAGCCCAGAAAAGAGGGGTACAGGCTGATTATGTTTATGTGGGAAACTGTACCACCAGGTTTTAACAGTGCAACACGTATATACGCAATAGATGTACAATGTGTTTGATAAAGCTCATTGGGATCTCCATGCACAAGTGGATGGGAGCTCCTGTCACCCTGCCCAGTTTTCTGTACAGCACAGGACAAGGCTCCATGCTTCAAGTAAAGTACTTGTATTATAAAAACTTACCTGCTCCACAGGCTTTTCCTGTATGAATAAAACAGAATATTTCCATTATTAGGTGATTCTTGTTTCAAAAGTTGATTTTAATTGCAGAACCAAAGTAAGGTAGCATTATGATTTTTTTTCTTTTTAGTCACATTAACAGTTAAGACATAAGTCGGCACATGCATGATGGATCTTGAAGGCTATTGGAGCACCCTTCTTTTATTCAGCAGACTCACAAGTGATAGATCCCTGGTTTATAGAGTTTAGCCTTTTGGCCCAAGTAAAGACAAACAAGGTCCAATGCTTGGCAGGTGCAAATGTACTTATGTCTTTTCTATCTTTCTCTTCTTTGGACAGCTTTATTAACAAAACTAACTTTAATTCTGGGGTTTGAAAGTCGATATACCAGTGCTGTTGGGCCAGTGCTTCCATAAAGGTATCCTAACATAATAAAGTCTAAGTGTAATTTTTGCAATGAAGTTAATTTCTCAACCAACCAGTTTAAAGTATCATGGCTAACTTCATTAGTGATAGAGCCATTGTAGATTTTGGGATTTATTGTGTATTTTGATACACACAAAAAACAGAGTATGTTATACTATGATGGATAGCTAGGGTCATAATAGTGTTGCTGAAAATAAAGACAACAAAATTAATTAAGGTAATGGATGCAAAAGACTCTTAAGAGGAGCAATCTAAACATGGTTTGTTTAGTCTGCTGAAAAAGGAAGCCTAAGTGGTGATCTAATTGATATGTACATTATCCAAGGTCAGTGTACATCTCAAGGGAGTTGTTCATCCTACTGAACAAACAAAAAGGCAATCAGGTGTGACCTCAAGTAGGTAGGATAGTTAAGACAGTCTACCACAGGGTCTCCTTCAGGCTTTTCAGGGTCTATCTTGAAATACAAAGTTGAGGCCAGGTTCAGATGGAACATAAGAAGCATGTTCTTTTTTTCTCACTATATGTATGATTGGGTTAGTGTGAATAGTGAAAAACCACATTCTTAAATTATTATATTTCATTCTTCTTTGTAGGTACTTTTGCAGATTATTCATGCTATATCGTTGATTCTATGGATATGTGTATACTAATGCTAATAAATTACAGAATGTACCCCCTAAAGCTCTTGCCTGAATATTATTATTGTTAATAATAATAATAATAATGCATTTAGGTGTGTTTAACAACAGATTGAAAAACATTGTTTTATAATAACTTACCACTTTGGTGAATATGTCTATCTCATTTTCTTGATATTAAAAAATGGTTTAATCTTTATTTTATCTTTTTTTGAACTTGACCTAGTTAATTTTAGTCACAGTTATGAAAACAAATGAAAACCAACTTAGATTAAAAATTAAATGTTTTAAATTCTTGCCATTTTAGTGAGGTCACTTTCTCATAAGATTGCATCTCCAGAGAGTAACAGGGGCTGTGCACAGTCCTGAGAATCTTTCTAGGAGATATGAGGTTTATTACATTGTGGAATGTGTGGTGGCAGTGGAGACTATGACATGGCATTTGTACAAAACAATGTCAGGTAGAAAGATAAAAAAAATATTTTAATCTATATTTACAAAACATTGAAACATTTACAATTTTTTAAGGGAATTACATGAATTATTTCCTGCTGCAGCGACATTCAAGTGGGTCAATATTTTCAATATTTTTAAATATTGTGTTTTGAAATAATTTTTCACATAATTTAATGTTTTACACAGTTTAATATTTCCCATGTTTATGTGTAGTGGGTCTATTATGTAAGCACAATGTACTCCTTTACATACTGCCTTGTGGTACACAATAGAATAGCTTAGTGTTATTAACACAGTGACACTGTGACTAATAAAAGTCTAGAGGAAAGGACTTCATGAAATAAACCGAACATTAGCACTGCCCTAAACATTTCAGTATAGTGTTCTAGTAGGGAAAAGTCACCCAAATTATCATTACTAACAACACGATCTGCAAATAATAGAAATTATGTTACTGTATTTAATGTTGTATTGAAAATATTTAATTTTATTTACTTCCCGGTTAAGAGTTTGCATAGACATGAGATATGTGACATGATATATATTCATTTTAAGGTAGCTGTTTATTGCAACCATTGAGTGGTCTAAAAACTCCATCATGACTTTCACCATGATTAAAATAATTATCAGTACAATGAAACTATATACCTTTCCCCAGCAAGCACACATATACCAAAAATATAGTCATTTATCTTTTGCATTACATTGTTTTTCCTAAAATACCACATACCATGATTGGCTGGATAATACAGTATATCAGCTAAGACAAAAAAAACAAAGTGTGACTTGAGAAAATTCCCAGACTTGTTTATTCGGAGATCAGTTACCATCTTGTATTCGAGTTCAATAATATGCCATGAATAATGCCAAATTTAACTTTCTAGAGTCTTCCATAAGCCATCTAATTGAGTACAGACATTATAGTCTGCTACATGGCATATCAGGTGCCAAGTATAAAAAGATGTTGGACCATTCCACTGAATGCTATGGTGATCAGACAACTTTTCAGGCTTTGGACTAGAATCACTTTTACAATATTACTTATCACCTACGGCATTTTGTAATATATATATAAATGAGGTCAGAGAAACATCAGCCTTTCCGTTGTTGCTTCATTTACTCTCAGCCAGTCAAATAAGAGTAAGAAGTTTGAATCTGATAGGACCCAAAAAGCCAAATTTGTTCAACCTCAATATAAATAGCAATTGTCTTTAGAAAGATTACTCTACTCTATGTTCTAGTGAAAAAAAGTGAAAACTTTGTGCAAAGTAGGCAAAATAATGACTTTATGTGCCCTTGTCTTTATTTGAATATATAATAATAAGAATAAGAGGCTAAAAATTGAAGACTATTATAAGGAGGCCATTACTGTAGAGACAGGTGGGGGGCAACATAGTATTGGCATTCGAAAGCTGAAACTTATGAACTTGACTGGTAAAATCAAAATATTCTTCTAAAATCCAGAGATTCTTCCAAAGCCGATATTTATTTCATTAAAAAGTTCCATTGACCTTATTTGCATGTGCCTACCCAGAATCCCTTGTGGTTGTAGCAACACCATGAGATTTCTAAGGGGACAACAAGCCTTCTGGCTTGTCTGGTGTCTGTAGATGAGTGTTTAACAATGCTTCTACATACCCCTAAATTTTAGTGGAAGGGTTTTCCATCACCTTTACCCACCATAACTTATGTAATTAAAAAGTTCCCTAAAATTTTACGAATGCCTTTATTAATACATCTTCTAAGTCGGCTGTAACACTCAATCCATTGTTTTGCAAATTGATGCCCGCACTCAAGATTTTATTATAAATAGAAAAGGACTCTTGCCTCATATCCCCTCCCCCGTCAGCTTCTTTTAAAGCAGGAAGCATATATAAGTATACACGTGCAGCAACCAATCTCAAGTATGCTAGCTGAATCTTGCTTTGGATTGCATTGCGTTACTGAGGATGCCATTAATTTGACTTGATCTGGGTTAATTGATAAGCAGTAAAATGAATCAAATTTGCGTGTCAGATTCCTTTGACCATTAAATGAGGGATGTCATAATGCTTGCCGACAGGCTGGATGTTATAACATTGGAATGGGAATTTACGTGGACGCAGAGGTTTACACCACCCGATTTTAATCATCCTTAACTATAAAGGAATCAATTCCCAGTGAATTTCTAAGGCATACATTTTTAGATGTGTGCTGAGCCTGAAACTCGAGAGACAAGAACATTTGGTAAAAGTAAACATTTTGCATTGAGCTGTACGTCGGATTTCCTGTTAACCCTCTTATTCGCTATGGGACTTGTTGGAAATGCACTATAATTGCAGCTGACAGTACAAGTGAGCTGGGCATGCATAAATATTCATGTAGTGCTTGTGTAATTCTTGCATATAGCTACATAGAACTTTTTTTAAGTGGATCAACACACAAGCAACTACTGCCTAATATTGAAGCCATGTGTATATACCACCATATCAATTTTAGGCTCAGCAACACCCCCCTCCTTTACTCCACATAACATTTTAAATTCCTTCACTTTTGATCCTCTGGTATGAACAACTGGAGCTTGCATGATCTGTGTATATTTCTAAGCTGAGTGCATCCATATGTCCTGCATTCATTTCTCCTAACTATCAGGGGGCATGCTAAAAGTGATTTAAAGTAAGTGTCCGTAAAGCGGCGTTCTCCCTGTCCTCATTTGTAGCTCTGAGTCCAACTCAGTGATAGGAGCATTTATTTAAATGATCACACACACACACACTGATGATGGATTCCCCATAAGAACTAATCATAATATTATATACTCTACTGAATAACATAAATATAACATATACAATATGGTATACATATTTGTACACTTTGGTTTCAGTTATTTATCATATCTTGTAATGTTAAAAAGAAAAGCAAAATTATAGTACCAGGATATATAAAAATTGATGTTAGATTATTGTATCTAAGTGTATTACTGCTTTGCTATTTGCATAGGAACATGGGATCCTATTTAGCTAAATGGTATATGGGGCATAGTAGCATCAGAGCATATATATCGGTTATATAATTGAATCTTAGAATGCTTTTGTCCACAATTTCTCAGTACTGGTCCTGAAGTTCTGCCAATAGGGTATTTTTTCAGGATCTCCTCAGACATATACAGGAGGGAGGGTTAATTAGATCCACCTGGGCCATGTGAGAGAAATCTGGAAATTCACAGATTATTTAAGGACTGGCATTGAGAAACTCTACTAATGTTGTTTAATTCAGAGATGGTAAAGTTACTGTTTTACCAGGTAGAAGCTAAAATGTCAGTCATTTTATTCATGCAATGATATATTTTCAACAAATACCCTTTATGTGGTATGCCAGACACAAGTGGTAACTGTTAGTAGATCCTGTTTTTGATAGACTGAACATTATCAGTGACGTGGGCATTTTTTTTCCCACTGGATGGAAGATTGGCGGCCACTGCGAGAAACGTGTTTTCTTTTTCTGTGTGTTTTACTTGTGACCACATCATCAACACCCAAGTGAGTGGCTTCAGCACTCTTTTTATGAGTTTCCTATGTATTTGATGTTTTTGAACGTGACCGAGACAGGACCAGGGATTGAGCACGGAACATACTCTTTTGCAGGAAATATTCTTTTGCTATTCTGTTACTGGATTCTTAGCTGAGCTTGTACATGGGAATGGAAGCTTCCAATTATCCCCTAAATAACAGTATTAAATGCACAATTTGAAGCATATATTCTCTGTAGCTGTGTTTCTTTTCTTTGTATATTGTATGAATATGTGTGGCACTATTGTAGTTCTGGATTTATAGTCAATTTGGAGGAAGCAGTAAAGCCCTTGAGGTTTTCTTTTATCAATTCAGTTCCCTTAACCACTGAATGACTGTGAGGTCCTGTTTCGGAATCAAGGACATCACTTCATGTTTTAGTTCTATTCTGTTGGTCATGTCAAAGCAATTCCTGTAAATAGGGCCTCTTAAATGTGCCGCTAACCTGTTACTGCTATTGCTTTCATATAATATAAATACTTTTTTAACCTTCACTGCAACATAGGATCCATTTTCTTTTGTGCTTGTACTCGGAAACTAATAAGGGAATTCTCTTGAGAAATACAGGTAAAAAATATTCAAATACCCATTGGAATACTTTTAGCTCATACCACATACCACCAAGATACCTGGCAACGCCTATGTTTTATCCCAGGGACCCAATAATAGAATGGTTAGGTATGGCCACCAGTGCAACCATAAGGGGTTGTATCTGTAGCTATTTCAACTCCTAACCCCTTTAGACATATTTCCTCCGGTGGTCTTTTGGGGGAGCGGGGAGGTTTTGTGACCATGAGCACACATCTCCTCAGCTGCTTTTCCCAGTGCCTAGCCCATGGGTGTCCAAGTTTTTTCTGCAGTGGGCCACTTCATCAGAATTGTATACGTGCCCGGGTCGCACTCATTTTTCACTGTGACAAAAAATATGGCCTTTAATAAAATATGCAGATTAAAATAAAGTAAAATGACACAAAACCTTTACTCTTCCTCTCACTGATTTGTGGGCCTTGAAAGTTCTGCGACTACAAATTCAGGATTCCCTAGATTTATTCTAGGGATGAACTAAAATGAAAATTCTGGACCAAAACATTCAGGGTTCACTTAGCCAAAACCGAAAATGACCCCCACCTTTAAAAATAATAATAAAAACTCACATGTTTAATAAAAGTAGGTAACACACAATTGGACAAAATTAGCAATATGACTTGGCATGATAGGAGTGTGATTGCTAACAGCAATCACACTCCTATCATACCCAGGCAACCAGTAAATGCTGGTACCTAGGCATGATGGGACTGTGCTCGCTGTGATTGCTGTTAGCAATCACACTCCTATCATGCCAAGTCAGCCAGTACATGCTGGTACGGGGTGGCTGTAAGTGATGTGCAGACCCCATACTGCTGGCAGCATCACTACACAAGGGGGGCAGCTAGCTAGGTTTCAGCATGTACTGGCTGACTTGGCATGATAGGAGTGTGATTGCTAACAGTAGTCACAGTCCCATCATGCCTAGGTTCCAGCACTTACACATCCATCCAGTAAATGCTGGAACCTAGGCATTATGGGACTGTGATTGCTGTTAGCAATCACACTCCTATCATGCCAAGTCAGCCAGTACATGCTGGTACAGGGTGGCTGTAAGTGCAGACCCCATACTGCTGGCAGCATCACTACACAAGGGGGGCAGCTGGCCAGGTTTCAGCATGTACTGGCTGACTTGGCATGATAGGAGTGTGATTGCTAACAGCAATCACAGTCCCATCATGCCTAGGTTCCAGCACTTACACATCCATGCTATCACACACACACTCATTTATTCATATAATCATTCATTCACAGATTCATTCCCTCAATCACAAACACCCTCCCCACCCCCTTACCTGCACTGCAGCTCCTCGATGCCGCTCACAGACTTCAGCAGGGGGCGCGGCCTCCCTCTGCCTTCTCTGCTAAAGCACAGAGGAAGTAGGATGTCACGTGAACTCCGCTTCCTCTGTGCAGTCCAGAAGACCCTCCCACAAGTAAGTAGCAGGGCTTGAGGTGCGGCTCGCGTAAGATCGGTTGCCCTGGCTGCCGATCTTACGCGGGCCGCACCTCGAGGTCTCGCGGGCCGCATTTGGCCCGCGGGCCGCATGTTGGACGTCCCTGGCCTAGCCTATTATGTCATACTCACCTGAGACTCAACAATGTACATAGAACAAGAGAGGGGTGCCTATGGTGGCGCAGATCTCCCAGCTCATCTTCTAGGACTCTGGTAAACATACATAGACAGACACTTTACTCATAAAACTAAACATAGGATGAAAAGATGAGAGAGAGCAAGGAGCCAGGAAATATTGGAAACAAGGGCTTTCCTCACTGCCAAGTTATGCTTTTGGGTGTGAGGGAGTAAGTATAGATAACGCATTCTTTTCAGCCACTGTGTAGCTTTTTTATTACGCTTCAAGTTCTATACACAGTTGTATTAATTACCCTTATGAAAGTATCAATTGAGAAAATTCCTAGACTCCTGATTTAGCTTCTCCGATGTACAGTACTTTTTAGTGTTTAAGCTCACTAAGCAAACAAAACCATATGATAATGTAAGATTGTATATAAGGTTTGCTGTACTATGATTGGAACTTAGAGAGTGACAGCAATAATAAAATAAATATAAAAAAACCCCAGTGATCCCCAAAAGCTCCTATTAACCTGAGACAGGGGCAGTGATTACCCCCTTTTTCCAGGGAGGTGATAAAATAAGCCTTGGTGGCATTCCCCACCTCCTGAATGAGCCCCGTTCAATTCTATACCACCAGAAATGGGATGAGGTCAGTTCCTCCTATATATTTTATTACAAATTAACCTTTATCCTTAGCTTACAACACTCTGTGTTAAAGAAATACAACGTACCATAGAAAGCTGTTGTGATAATTGCCCTAATGAATGGGGAAAATATGCAATGTAGAAATTCAGATTTTGGATATAGAGCAAAATTACATGCTGGATGTACAAAGGATCTTAGAATTTGAGGTATTTTTTATGATGGACAGGGCAGATCCCCAAAGAACTTATAATGTTAACTGGAAAGTTTCTTCCTTCTTGCACAATGCCGATGTTTAAAAATAGAAGTCCTTGGCTCACATGACTAATGTGTGCTGCTTGTTTTGCAAATCTTTTCTTATTTTACTCTGGGATGATTGTTTTGATGAATAAGCTTTCAGATTTAAACCAAATGGTTATTTTTCTGAGAAAAAAAAATCATTTTTTTTAGTAAGCAGTGCTATCTGTTCCATATTGAGAAAGCTATACAGTGCTTAGTTATCCTGTCAGGGACAGGGGTAGGTGTTAGAATCCATGTTGAATTTTGTTTTAAAAACTACAAGCTGCTTAGGTTTGTTGAAGGGTATACCCAAAACTTGATTGTTGAACTTGATGTTTGAGGGAATAGGCATAAGGTTATCCTAAATCTAGAGCGAGACCAAGGACTGATTAAGAACTGGGTCTTTACATCAGGAAAAATGGGTAGACTAGATAGGCTAAATGGTTCTTATCTGCCATCAGATTCTATGCTTCTTTATTACTATGTGATATCTTTACATTACCTGAACTGTGAGTTTGCAATGAGGTGGCGCTCAAGGTTTCTCCCCTCAGGGAGCCAGTCTTGTAGTAGAAAGTCACTGCAGTTGACTATTCAAAATACTAAGTGAACCAGTGTCACAAAGTTGAAATGGTCAACATACCAGCAAAGTTCTACTTTGTAAAACACAGAGCATGTATCTTTATAGTTAACCACAATTAATGTCAATAGAGCAGGTATTATCAGGAGTACTTGCTTGTAATGGTATAGTGCAGGGGCGTCTAACATGCGGCCCGCGGGCCAAATGCTGTTAGCAATCACACTCCTATCATGCCAAGTCAGCCAGTACATGCTGAAACCTAGCTAGCTGCCCCCCTTGTGTAGTGATGCTGCCAGCAGTATGGGGTCTGCACTTACAGCCACCCTGTACCAGCATGTACTGGCTGACTTGGCATGATAGGAGTGTGATTGCTAACAGCAATCACAGCGAGCACAGTCCCATCATGCCTAGGTACCAGCATTTACTGGTTGCCTGGGTATGATAGGAGTGTGATTGCTGTTAGCAATCACACTCCTATCATGCCAAGTCATATTGCTAATTTTGTCCAATTGTGTGTTACCTACTTTTATTAAACATGTGAGTTTTTATTATTATTTTTAAAGGTGGGGGTCATTTTCGGTTTTGGCTAAGTGAACCCTGAATGTTTTGGTCCAGAATTTTCATTTTAGTTCATCCCTAGAATAAATCTAGGGAATCCTGAATTTGTAGTCGCAGAACTTTCAAGGCCCAGAAATCAGTGAGAGGAAGAGTAAAGGTTTTGTGTCATTTTACTTTATTTTAATCTGCATATTTTATTAAAGGCCATATTTTTTGTCACAGTGAAAAATGAGTGCGGCCCGCGCACGTATACAATTCTGATGAAGTGGCCCACTGCAGAAAAAACTTGGACACCCCTGACATACAGTATAGCGGCAGTTAGTAACAGTATGCTACATTGTAGTATGGGATTTTTTAACAAGGGTTTTCTCTACTACAGAAGTAGCCTGTGTTCTCTTTGCAGGAAATGATTATGTAAATATTTTAGCTGAATCCACCCTCAGCTTCCCTGTAACATGACAACTATCTAAGGGACAAGTGGTGAATTGCAACACAACCCTTACGAAAAATTACTGCAGTTATTTCTGAAGTAATACTGCACATTTACTGCACTTTTACTGCAGTATTACTGCACTTTTTTTTTATGCTGCAAACCTACAGTTGTACTTCAAAGTACTGCAGCTTTATTGCATTTGTACTTCCGTACAAAAATAACTGCAGTACAGTGAAGTACAAATGCAGTACAAGGTACAAGTGCAGTATTGCAGTTTTTTCATGTCCAAAAAACTGCAGTATTTTTTTTGTAAGGGAAGCCCTAAACGCAGTTCTTATCCCATCTGGGGAATGGTGAAACCTTAATTTTCTACTCAGGTCCCAACCTAGGTCCTGAACCCTTTGAATGGGAATCATTAGGGTATAATTACCCTTAGTTGACAATCTAAAAGCAGTTTACATTAAGGTATATCTTTTAGGCCAAAGTTAATGAAATTCATAAGTGCCTAGTTTGAGGAAAACTAAACATCTGCATGCTAGCACCTCATCTAGCAGTACATTGGATGCCAATATACAGTTTCGGTATAAATATAAGGTTCTTGTCTATAACATGTACACTTGAACACTCGAGTTCAAAAGGCTGACATGACTCTGCTTCCAATTGCCAATGTGCTAAACTAAAGAAACACATATTGAATACATGGTTGGCTCCCGAAGGGGTAACATGAAGCTACGACCCAAACTTTGCAGGTGATATTTTCTCTTTGGTAGAAACTTATAAGACACAGAGTGGAAATTGTTAATAGTGTAAACTACAGTATGTGTTACGTAATCTGTGCTATAGAGAATTGATATGTTAGGACGACCAACCTCAACACACATGAAAACCTTAATTCCAATTACAAAAGTAGTGCCTTGTGCAAATTAGTCTTGATGTAAGTCAACACAAAAGCAAATGCTACTGTACCACTTATGAATCCTGTTTCAATGTATATATAGTTAAACAGTACAGTGATGATACTGTGACCCACCAAGTGATATGGTAAATACAGAGGCTCCTTAATACTTGTCATGCATTCCCATACTTATCACAGCTGCTCTGTTAACACATGGCTTCTGTACAGAAAGACAAACAGCTGTATCCTGCCAGTGTCTGCTCTTTTTATAGACCGATGGTTAAAAAGCAGACTGAATAGCTCCTTCAAGGTTGTGTTCTTAAGTAGAGAATTGGCATTGTTTTTCAGATGGCGTATTTTCAAATACGTTTTATGTTAATCAGCCTTGACTTTACATTTCTGAAAGATATATACAGCTGTGAATATTTTATATCTGGCACAAGTAAAAACATTTACATTGTTAGATTTAGTCTTCTAACATAATCAATGTCTAGAAATCTGTGGCTGTTTTGTTTAGAGTAGTAGACGATGGGAATCCTGCTTTGACATATGAGCGTTTTTTTAATGTTAAACTAGATTTCAAATGCTGATTTTCACCATGGTCATGCCCCATTGACAGCCCAATTCTTTCATGGGACACCAGGAAACAAGTGGGGTGGCTAAGCTTACACTGACAGATAGCTCAAAATCAGGTGACATGGTATCTTTGTTTTAGAACATCAGCTCCATTTATTCTTGAAGACTATAAAAGAAGATAAAATATAACTTTTTAACTTTCTTCTTCACTGGGGAACAGTGGAAGAAAAGCGTGGAACCCAGTGTTGCTACAATTCAGATAATCGCTTACCAATGGCTTACTAGGTAGGGAGCTCTGGGCAGAGGAAGGGCATAGAAACAGCACAGTCTCTGGGTGGCAATAATAGAGGTTGAGTTAACAGGGGTAATCCAAAGACAAAAGTAGTTCTCAGGGCCAGGAGGTCAATAAAAGACAAAGGCAAGCAATACAAACAGTAAGAAATCGCACCACAGTACAGAGGATCTGGCTCAGGCATTTGTGTTCTGTTTATAGTGGAATTAAATAGGCCAGTGTGTAACAGGCTGGGCTCACGCAGAATGTAGTGATCCCTCTTGTGTATGCAATAAACATAAAAAAAATAAGGTGATCATCAAGCCAACACATCTTGTGCGAAAAGTCCATGGAGAACGGCAATCACTTATAATGTAAGAAACGGCCTGCTGCAACATGAACTTGGAGAAACTACATTTGACAAATTTGTGAGAATATTTACTTGTAAACAAAATAAATTATCCCAAAAAATGTCACAGCATGCAGTATCCTTGCTATGCACTTTGAAAATGTGGAGCTCCAGGATATGATGTCATATCCTGGCACGCATCAAAAAAGGATGATGGAGCAGAGGTGAGTTGCAGTGGGCAGCCTTCAGTCGTGCCTAGGGCAGCCTGCTGCCTAAATTACACTACTGCTTTCCCAGCTGTTAATGACAAGGATGTGTGCTGTTTTCCTAAAACAATAAAAAAAAAATGCATACAATGTTCTTCCCTTGCACATTTCCAGGAAAATAGTCTTTGAAGCTTTTGGATTTTTACATGAATATAACATCGGACCATCAGCATTATCAGAGATATTATGAGCACTGTATATCTTTTAAACAATAGGCTAACTGTTGTCTGCTAGGTTTGAAAATCTTTGATTTTGTTTTTAGTCTTTTTATCTTCTTTTCAGATTTTGTTTTTAAACAGCAATATACATAGAGCTGTGTTGGTTTTATATACAAATTATATGATTGTGATTACACCATCGGTTGCTCTAAAATGAATAATTTAGTTAATCACTTTATGCCTAATGCAACTTCAAGGGGCTAAACTGTTCAGTTCAATGGAGACCCTTCTGCAGCCAATGTTGATGGGGGGTCACAGAATGCCACACGTTTTACACTTTCATAACTATGAGTATCTGCAACTGGTGGTGAAGCTAGAAGAGGCATAAATGTATTGTACTTGCACTGCTGACCATACCTGGGAGAAGTGCCACTTCTTTGGTTCTCCAGTTGACACCCAAATCCTCCAGGGTCAAAGAAGGGAATTGAAAGAGACATTTAGGGTTATGAGACAGGGAGGCGAAAAGGAAGGTAAAATAGGTTTCCTTATCAAGGGTGAGAGCAGAGTACTCATGGTTACTTGGTACCCTCAAGTAATAACCCAAATGTTGTTTACAAAGACATTTTTGATATGTAAGAATTATCATCTCGTCCGTACCGCAAGTTTTTTTATCTAGGATATTAATTCCTGCTGCGTGGCTGCTTTCTTTAATTTTATGATAAATTGTAATTGAATAGAAAATAATTCATAATTGATTATGATTTACTATAAATTGATTTTACTACATGAAGTTGTATATATTTTTGATTATATTCTGATTATATATTTATCTATATTCATTTATTACATATTTATATATTTTGTAATAAAATAATTTTATATAAATATTTATCTTAATACCTTGTAGTAGTTGGTAAAATTGTTTACATTCTTTTTCATATTTATACTGTCAATTTCACTAATACTTGTATTCTTCCGAATGCTTTAGTGCATACTTCCTTTTGTATTATTTGAATGTAATATTGGGAAATTTTACTATACTCCTCTGGGATCCATCTCAAGGATTGCTGCTGAATAATTGTCTCTTTGCAATAACATCTATTATTCAGCTGCCAGTTCGGTTAATTCTAAGAAAGTGCGTTGAGTCCCAGTGGGAGAAAGGCGCTATAGAAACACGAGTTGTTATATTATATAACCAGGTGTCTGGGTATGGTAAGTTTATGAATTAATTGTTTTTTCACATTGACGTTAAAATTTTTAGCACATCACATTAAGTTTATATATTCTGATGTGTGTTCAAAATAGAAACAGAACAAATAGAAACAGAATTTGACGGCAGTTTACGGCCTGTTTTTTCTTCTGTAAAGCCTCAGACCTTGTTTTTGCTCATTGGTAGTAAATTGTAGGAATAATGTTAATTAATTCTTCTGTGTGACATTGTAAAACGTACGCCTATGCTGACTGAGCTGCTTAGTTTGGAAGATAGAACTTGCCAGGATAATAAAAGCATTATCTTTTGTGTTAAACCATTATTTTCTGCTGTCTAACCATAAAAATGTGAACAGAAGCTACTTGATTTAAAGTCTACAAAGTATGGTCTGTTCTTGCACAGGTATAGGACATGGTGTTGGAATTAACAAGCAGTGATTTATGAAACTAGTCCTTTTAAACCTAGAGCAGGGGATTTCTTTTCTCCCCTTCTAGCAATGACGCCTTTTTAATGAATGTTTAAAACAGCACCATGTGTACATGTGGACACAAAGTTCATAATTTACTGCTTCCTGTCTCTCACACTCTGCTTCATGCTGTGAACAGTGTTTAGTTAATGAAATCAAATCCAACTCATTTTTTTTTTTTTCGTTTTTAGCTCAATTCTACCTCAAAGCAAAAGTTTTTGATAAAACTTGCCAGTTTTCAATTTCAGCTGTGTGTGGAATTACCCTTCTCCAGACCTCATACGTTGGTATTCTCGACTAACGTCATGCTGTTCACGTCTGATATAGGTTAATCCCGGGGTAATATGACATTCAGTTTGGATTATCCCAGGTGCAATTTCAATTTTTTTTCTAAATATTATAAAGACAAATATTACATATTATATTTTTTTTTATATTAAAGGAAATAGTGAGTCTAGGGATAAAATTTGTACTTCTGGTGTAATCTTTTTAGTGATTTTATATAACCGTAGCAACCAATGTTATGATCCTGCTGGACCATACCATTTGGCTGTTGTAGTAAATCAATATTTTAACATTTTCTACCTGGATCACTTTTTTATATGTTACATCAAGGGGCCGTTATATGACATGAAATCTATCATGTCTTCTCACATTTTCTGTTGATGTGTAGGAAAATCAGTGTATCTTACACCTTTACAATAATGTTAACCAGTTATTTGACATTATTCTTCTTTGCTGTAATAGGCAAACCTCACAGTGTCAAAAACAACTTCCCTACAATATAACAATATTATAGATCTATTACTGTATTTGGATTCTTATTCATATTTATTTTTTATTGATTTATATAGCACCATCATATTCCACAGCAGTGTACAATGGTGTAAACAAAGCATAACAAGTAGTGCATAACATAACAATTTTACTTACAGAAACAAAAAGTGAGGTGGGGCCTAATCAAAAGAGCTTACAATCTAGAAGATAGTTCTTATTTTCTTCTTATTAATAGCATTCTTACTATAATAACATCATTGGATGTAAATGTATTTTAGCCCATTAAATGTTTTCCAGATTACATTTTCTTATTTTTTTTTTAAATATAATTTTTATTATTTTTATTACATTTTCATTGCTACAAAATTAAATGATCCTTACTTATAGACTGTTCTTTGATTGTGACCTGAAATGATTTAAATGATATGCTTGCTCATTGAACACAGATAAATACTTTGGTTTCTGTTTGCCAGTACTGTTGAAAGCCCAAACCCCTTCCAGAACATTTTTCAAAAATGCAGCAATAGAAACTGTGAAAGTATTTGAAAAGTTATTGTTTTAAATGACTAAAAAAATCTCAGAAGGGTTATTGGCTTAATGTGCTGTGACTCCATTAATGTTTTGTCTAAGTGGTACAGTATTTTTAAGATGCTACAATACAAATTGGTCTAAGCTCAAATAAAGACATAGCCTCTAATACTTAAGAATTTATTAATTTACTTATATTACGGTAATTAATATAATTTAAAATACAGGTTAATTTACTTACCTGTATTTTATATCTTTTTTTTTCTTACACACTGTTCATTTACTTGAACAAAGCTGTGTGAAACACTATAGAATACTGCATATCTCTATTGGTGCTTATCTGAAAGTGAACAACAGCCATCATTAAATATTAAGTAGTTTTTTATTTTTTTGTTGTTTTTTTAAAAGGTGTGCACTTTAATGACCTTACTAGAAGAGCACATATGAATACAAGCCAAACCATGTAGTGTAAACCATGGGTAAAATAATGCATGGGAAAAGAGAATGTGTAAAGTGCCTGACTTTTCTGTCGTTGGGTGAGGAAATAGATCCTAAATCCAGAGACTAGACATTTTATATGATACAGAATATTTAGCAACACAGCAATGAGGTAGTAAAATGACTTGAATAGGGTAAAAAAAATCAACATGACAAATGTTAAAGCTGCTAGTACCAAAATATATCATATCTGAAATGGCACTCAAAATTGTTTTTGGCAATCAGCAAGAGAATAGCGTAGTCATTATTTTTGTACAGGGGGAATTTGTAAAGGCTTACTGCTGTTGGCCCAAGTTGTCTTATTTTGGCAGGAGCCCAGGATCTCCTGCTAGGGGTCTGCCAATGCTGGCACTAGTACTCTGCAAAAAACACTGGGTTAATGGAGTGTGGTCAGTGGCATAATGCCACAACATCCTCATCAGTCTGCTGCTCCACCCTATGTCTCTTGTAGTACATAAACTTTCTCATTCTCATGCCTTTTTCCCTTCTGTGAGCATTAAGATGTTATATAAAAATAACAATTTTGTTGCAGGGTGATGAAAAATATGATGGTAATTGTACTTATATTACTTTGCACCAGAATTGTTCTTTATACATAACGTCAAGCATTTCTCTGGGCCTCATTGAAAATAATTAACCTTCTAAGTTTTATTTTATTTTTTATGAAGACTTTCATTATAATGTATTTACTGTGATAATATCATCTACATCTCCTTTCAACATCTAGTCCTGCCTGATAGACACTTGGCCAGCCTGAGTTCCCTATTTTACATGTGCTTGCCCTTTATGTTAGGTAATTCTTCCCACAAGTTTGTTTTCATTGCCCTGTCCTTATGCCTATTTACCGCTCCCTGCAACTTGTACTCCACCTGCTGGAAGCGTCAGGAATTGGGGGATATTACAACTTAAACCTGACTGGAGGAGACCAGGATTTTCCTTGAACTCTGGGGCGGATTGCAAATCCGCTTCGGTCATCTAAAACTTCAACCGGTTGTTGCTTTACCATAAAGCCTCTGATCAGTATACTATTTTGTGACGAGGGAGGCAATTGGGAGAGGCATTTGGGCATGCACCGGATTTGAGGTTGCCCCATTAGGGGGACTTGGGAGGGACCATTTTTTCTGTATACTCGGACAGTTCACAGAAGGGCGCCAGGGGAAGGACATCTAGCAGTTGGCTAGATTGGTTGCCCTGGGTGGGGCAGGGGTAGTGGAGGGTATTGTATTTCACTTAGTCCTGTGTGTATACATATGAGTGTCCTGTTCAATAAACCACCCTTCTTCAAGTTTCGACTGTTTGGGTGGGGAGCTATTTACCACTGAACACTCTTTCAAAACGGAGAGACTTTGGTCGATATACTCTGGTCGAGTATTGGAGCTCTGCCACACTTACCTTCTATTGTGTGAATGTTTTCTTCCAGGTCATTGCATTCTGCGGCCATGGAGAGAACTATAGGAGTATTTAGGGAAATACATTTTGTATCTACACTTGTGGTGCCAGCAGTGTCATTGTAAAGTTGAGATAAAATTGTTAACTGTACACATAGTAGGCCTTGCCATCTACAGATTTGTTGATGGAAGGTCCACAATGGGGTTTATTGACTAAAACAAGGTTTTGCAGAACATCTTTGCTTTCAACCTCCTTACTTCACTAATCATTATGAACTCCATCCACATAACGTATAATGTGTGAGTAGACTTTGAAGACATCTCATTGATTTAACAATGTGTTATAAAAAGCCAGTCAAGCTCTTTTTGCAGCAGAAGCTTACTGGCATTGACCCTTTATAATAAATAGTAAAGTCAATGAGCTGAATTCCACAACTCTAGAAACTCTTCTGTCAACTCTCATTTTAGTAAATAGACCCCACTAAAGAAGATCTTTCATGTACTTAAGTCATCACCTCTAAATTGACTTACACCAACCATTTAGCAAAGAACCTTGCGAGCTATGGCAGCTTCATATTAAGCAGAAGGAAGGTGTGTAGTTACATATTCAGGACAAGCTACAAAAGGCTCAAGGGACATCCGTGTTACGGATGAATAAAAATAATAGTATGTAGGCTGTTTCCGAAAGAAAATTAAATCAGACAAAAATCTCCAAGCTAACAGACCCACTTTGAATTTAATGGTGACAAAAAACGATTTTTGGTTTCATGAATTTAAAGTACTTTTTACCTCATTGAATAATTATTTAATTATCAAGCTATTAAATAGATTGACAGCTAGAATGTAACTTTTCTAACAAAATATACTTTATTAGGTAGTTTTTTTTATCACAAGGTCATGGGATTGCTAAAGTCAACCTTCCATATGCTCAGCTAAACAGAAAAGCAAACCCTTCTAAATTTTTTGTACCCTCTGGGGGGAAGAAATATGCTTTAGCTCTAAGTTTTATATGTCTAAAATAATTGTGTATTTGTGTTGGATAATAGAAGCCTTTGGGTGAGTTCAAAAGTGACTGTGCTTTGGTAATCAACAATTTTTTTGGCTAAGAACTTTTTAAGTAATAAATCACGTAGCAATTATACATGAGCTACTCAGATACACATAAGGCTGTTGTTCTGTGCTGCGTGTGATTGTTAGTCACTAGGTCAAAACACATTAACTGTCCATTAGTAAGTATGTTTTATGTTGTTTCTTCCCCAAAACAAATGGGTTGTCAGATACTGACTACAAGGTTTGACTTAAGACAAATTAGAAATACCAATTTATGTCTATACACAGAGCCAAACTAAGGACGGTCCCAATGCTTTAAGGCCACAGGCCACCAAATGACGTACAATGGTACGTTTCTGTGTATATAAAAAGGTTGGTACCTAATTGGAGTAAAAGAGGTATAGAGCCAGGCCCAGACTGGCCTTCTGTCTAACTAGGTGTGTATCAAGCTGGTAGCTGCACATTACTTGTAGCATGTGGCCATCTGTATCCAGCCAGCAACTAAATACTGCAGAATGTGTCCTTTTCATGTACAACTGAGCAGGAGCAGAGGCTACAAAGGAAGAATGGAGAGGAGACTGGTTGGGCAACAACTCAGCCAAGGCATCTAAATTTTTCATCCACAGATAGCAGTTGAACATAATGAGTTCCGAGCAGCCATTCCTCATGTTCCTATCTTTAGTTTAGCCATTAGGTACTGTACCATGTCTGGCCACCAGGACATAGCAGCTTCTTTCTGATCAAACAAACCTAAGCACAAGCCAAACCGTATCAGAATAAGTGCACTCTGCGAAAAAATGTTACATCCTAATGGTTTGCTTGTGACCACACTTAAATGATTTTCTTTTTACTGCAAAACCTATATATTATGTAGATATACAGACATTTTTTCAGAAAAGCAGTTGCATTTAATAAAATTAGTTTGGGATGTCTACCAAAAGCCTCTTACTTTTGAATTTTTAATATTTGCCTAAGAAAGTCCAAGTAAATATTTGCTGTGGTGGTTGCGGTCATTTATTCTCACTAGCTCTACATCAGTGGTAAGCACACTCCACTGCTTCCCACAATCATATGTTATGTCCAACTGACATACAGTGTCACAATGTTAAAGGTAAAGTGTTGGAGTTTGACATAAATCACTGCAAAACCCTCTAGCACTGAGGTTTGAAAAAATATTGCACAGTGGTCATTACAAAGACTTTCTATTTTATTCATGTACATGCACATTTCACTACATGATGATTGTTTTAGGAACTAAGATTGTAAGAAATACACAAATCTGGCAGTAGAGTGGGTAGAAAAACTTAAACCTATTTCCAAAACTTGGTGAAAAGTAATACTTTACGTTATAATAATAAATTAGGTTATGATGATCATCAGTGTCGCTCACAGTCTCAATTAATGGCAGTCAGCCAGAGTGCCAATCTGCACCACACCTACACCATCAGTATTGTGTGAGGAAGGGAGGCTCCTAGTGACTCCCTGCACTAGCTGCCTGCAGTTCTTGTTCATTTACTTGTGGCTGAACCTGCTTAGGGTGTTATGCTCGTCATTTTCCATTATCTGTTTTTTTTTTTAAAATACTATAACTAAAAATAACATAAAAAAATGGCTTGCTTTCAAGAAGGTGCACAATAGCAGAATAAAAACATTGAGTTTATAAAAACAGTTTTAGAAGCACTCAAGCATCAGTCTGTGTGAAACATTAAAACATATCCTAACTAAATCACAGAAAATAACCATCTGTACTTTTTAGTACCAGCACCCACCGCAAGCAATTTGAGATATCAAAGCTGGTTTGGCAAATTCAATTATAGCTGTGCTTTATTGTATATTATAACGCCCCTGCCATAACAAAGAGCACTATACCTTTCCATGTTTGATCCTGGGTCTCAGAGTTTTTGCCCCGTTCTGGGTAAAATTATCTGAGTGGCATGGCTGGCCCAGCACCTGTATGCTTACCATGGCAATCTGGACCATGAAATTATAGAAATGTCTCCAGTGTACTGATTTCTTGCAAAATTATGGTAATATTACTGGCTAGAGGTGGGGTAGTATAATGGTCCAGGTATCATCTGTGTTTGTGTGGGCTTTGTCTGCAGCCTGTGAAATTAGATGTTAATTTATAAGCTGCCAGTCTGGTCTTTTTTGTCTTTTTCTTTGTTTACCAATAGTATTTGAGAGCACAGGGAATACACTTCTCATATAGGCAGTTTTCTTGTAAATGGCCTAGTAGCAGTTAACAGTCTGCGTGTTCTGTCAGGAAGCCTACCTTGGACCTCTTCTTAAATATGATTACTGCCAATGAGCTGCCAATGAGTTTGTCCAGTGTGATGTTTTTATGTAAAAATAAAAATAATGACTGAAGGAGGTCTCAGCCATTTAGGCGAGACTTCTCAACTCTCCTGCGTCCCTCCTTCACAACCAGCTCAGTGTAAGCTGAAAACAGCACCAGATATGTGTGTGTGACTGTGTGTGTATGTGACTCTGTTTGTCTGTTTGTCTGACTGTGTGTGTAATATCTGGTAATAGAGGGGATACGTCTCTTAATCTGCTCATGCCTGGTAATAGAGGGGTTCATTATCTGAATCTGCTCATGTCTCGTAATAGAGAGGTTAATTATCTGAAACTGCTCATGTCTGTAATGATTGTATGTACATTATAATATAAACATATTAAATCTGAAATCAAAGCTTGCTAATAATTAATATAAAATGCATTTTATGTGTATGTGACGGCGTGTATATTTGAATCCATGTGTATGTGATATATATATATATAGATAGATGGATATATATATATATAGATAAAAAGGTGTATTTTATGTGTATGTGACGGTGTGTATATGTGAATCAGTGTATCTGTGAGATTTATATATACAGTATATATATATATATATATATATATATATATATATATATATATATATATAATCTCATCCGGCTTCACAGTGTGTACCTGAGTGGCAGAAATAAAATGTGGTCACCCTTATTGTCAGGCTGATCTGGAATATTGGGAGGTGGAAGGACAGTAGAATGTCAGCTCTAAAGATGGAAAGTACCAGAGCCCACTCCAGTACATTTAGACTAGTCTTGAGGTTCAATCTTCACTTGAACTTGTGACCAGCAGCTCTTGCCAATGTGGCAACTACGGAGACTTTTCTACTGTGTGAACTGTAAAGCTTCCACTAGCAGCCTGCTGATTAGGGTTGCTTACCTGCTCCCACACTTGTTTCTACTGAGCTATAAGGTTTGCCTATTTAAACCTCCAGTTTATGTCTATGCCATTTTTTCTGTGTCCATTCAGTGTTACTGATGGTCCTGTTTATTCTTGTTATAAGTCTGATGTTGTCCTAGCTAGCGATTGACTATTCTACTATCCTGACTTACCTTGCATTCTCCATTCCTAACTACTTGCCTAATTACTTGTGTTTGTCTAACCGGATGGTTCCCTGTGATCTGGGAGGATCATCACAAGACCCATGGCCGCTAGAACCCAAGGCTCAACCTGCGAGGGAAATAGTTGGAGAACTCCTCCAGTATCCTTAGAATTCCATTGGTCTGACAGATTACTCCAGTTTTTGCTCCAGAGCTCCGTGCCTGATGCCTAACCTAATTGGTGGAGGTTGATTAGTCAACATATTATATGCAGTCTCTTGGCCTGACACAGAGTACACTAAGCCCATTCCGTAAACAATAGATAGACTCTGGTGGTTTTGGTTATGTCAGTGGTAGCCTTAACATACACTCTACAATCTATGTACCAGTTTCCTTCTTTTTAAAATTAGATAGTAATCAAGAATAAAGGCAGCTTTACAGTCCATTGTTATATTACTTGTAGGAGCCAGCTTTAGTGTCTAGAACAGTGTTAGTGGTATTTTGTTCAGGTCAGTCTTAGTTTGTGTCTAACATGATTTTCACTTTAAATAATACACAACTAAAACTGTGGCAAATTGTGAACTTTGACCAAACATTTTAGAAAAAAAATATATAGTTTAAGTTGTTAAGTAGGTAAGTAATTGAAGAATAACTAACATATCCTTCTTGGAATGGTGGATGCGAGCCAACATGACTAAGTTGACTTTAATGGAGCGACTTGTGTTTTCACTTAAGTCAATATGGTTTCCAACACAACCACATTTCATGTAATTCTAACTCAACTCCTAACTTGTGTTGCAGTTGGAAGCATAGCTCAGCTATTCACAAACAACTGAGTTAAGTCATTTGGCAGTAATGTTGGTGGCTGAGAACAGACTCACCATCTCAACTGGTGCATTTGCCACAACAATGTTCAACAGCAACTCATCAATTGTTTATAAACAAAACTATATAAAGTGACCAAAAACTAAAATTGTTAATAGTTTCTCTTTATTATAGTAGATAAATCATTCTAAATGTTAAGAACTGGATAAATGACTATCCTGTATGTGAATTAATACTCTAAACAACTGTATTCATATTATTTACATTGCATGGTTAATGGTTAAGTGTTGTGCTGTCCTGTGAAATGCTACTCCTAGCACTCCATGTTGTTAAGCTAATAATGATTTTTACTCCACAGAAGTCATTATCAGGATTTACATATTTACTGTATTGAAGGATCTGGCTTAAGGACCCATTGAAAACAATGCATTTTGAGCCTGTACATGTACGGGCTTTGTCATTAAGGGGTTAACTTGGTATCCACTACATGATAGTAAACGTAAGCTTAATATTTAATAAGATGTAGACTGCTTCTAATATTCCTAGTTTTAATGAGTTTTACTAGTTAGTTCCCAAATAACCTCCCATGTGGTTATATAAAACAATTTTGTTAAGTAACTTTTTAAATTGCCATCAAAATCAAGTTTTAATAAGGAAGATGAATACTGATTTTGTAGACTGTAAACATCTAATTGTCAACACAGAATTTGGCAGACATTCTTTAAAGTATGAAGCTGCAGAATGCTTTTTGGCAAAGCCAGTGTAATGCATCATTCCCTGAGAATACAGAATAACCGTCCTGGTAAAAGCGACACTTTTACCTATATAGCTTTATATTGTGCTTTAGCTATGTTTCAATTTAGAAGGTGTTAAGGGAAACACGTGCTTTATATAATCAGATGTCAGTCTGCTTGACATATCTGCAGTCTGTTGCCAATAACAACATTCTTTAGCGAGACGAAAACTCCCTTGGAGAGGGTAGAAAGTCGCTGTGCTTGATCCAGCAACCTCTAGAGCCGTCTTTAGAATAAATAAAACCAAACTGAGATCAAGCAAGCTGACGGGAAAAATAACACCCTGTGGTTACTTCTAATTTCAGATATGGGGAACGTGTGGGATACTCTATGAATAGCCTTCATTTTTTTCTGAATATGAACCCATCCTTGATGCACATTGCAGATCTAGAGTACTTTCTGGAAAACAATGATGAAACATGTTTAGTTAATATATTCTTGCAATTTACCAACTTAGACTACCACTGTAGACTGATACAGTTTCACAGTTACAGAACTATACACTCACTGGTTACATGTTGGTTTTATAAAAGGAGCAGTCATGCTAATTGTTTTCTCTGTGGGGAATGGAGTTCTATACCCTGATAAACTGAAGATGAATGTTTCAAAGCTGAAACCTTTTCCGCTCCATTAGGTCCTCGCCAAACACACACCCGGACTTGTGTGTCCAGAGGGAGAAGTAGGCTTTGCTCATGAGCAGGTTTGATGAAACATACCAGAGTGTCTCTTGGCTCATGTGTGGACTCTTTGTGTAGCTCTACAGCCAGCTTGTATGCATGAAAAAACTAGTATTTGTGGCTGTTCAATTTCAGTTTCAACAGGAAGAACAGATAAATCCTGTAAATGTATTCATATTAATATGTTTAGATGCTTTGATCATGTTACATGTTTAGATATTCATAACCAGAAGTTGAGGTAGACCTTATCATACTCTTTAAATGCAAAAAAAGTGTGTTGTGGACATGTACAGTATGAGAACCGTTGTCAGCGGTACAGCAACCTACAAGAAAGGGGAGAGTGGAAGTACGTTATAAGGTGTGTGGTGAAGCTTCAGTCATCATGCTGGAGAAAATGTTAGAAAATGTCTATATTTTATTTAAAAAAATAGGCACACATGCTTTTAAATAGAAATGTTAAAGATTCATTTGAAAACATGGTATATTGTTCTTCTATATGACTATAACTATAAATAATAACATGCATTCACACCTTGAGAGCTAAAATGGTGTTGAGGTGGAAGGATGAAAGCTGATCATTCTAGGACGAACGCTTAAAGGGTATGATGAGATGGTGAGAGAATAGCACTTGCTGTGTTGACACTTGTGAAGATCACTTCTTGAGAAGGAAATTGTTGACCTATATTGCCTTTCGTGCTGCTCATACTAAACAGTACAATGGTGTTGTCTCTGTGGGGAATGGAGTTCTATGTTGTCTAGGTCAACTGATGATGGTCAACTGGAATGGCTGAAAATATATCCTAATTTCTGGATAAAGATAAATGTATGGGTTGGTACAGTGAGAGAGAATGTGTGGCTATTCACCTTTCATAGAGTTACTGTATGTGAGTGACTTGTCACATGTCACGTAAACAGTATTTACAGCTAGCCTGTCTAAAATGTAGAAAGGAACAGTCTCTATTTAGGATAGACTATCTAAATACAATCATATTTACAGACTGCAATGACTTGGATGTGTCATTTCCATATGTAATGTATTTTACGATTTAATATAACACTGGAATTTAACCCTCTGGCGTGATTATGATTACTGGTGACTTAATGATTAGCTAATGACCCTGCTATATCAAAATACAGTATCCTCTCATCTACGGCAAAATTAAACCAGACTCTCATTAGTTATTAAAGTTCTACCCGTTGGGTATCTGTTTGGAAGAGAACAAAAGGGCTTTTGTGCCATTAATGAAATTTTAAATATAAAATATATTATATATATATAATTACGATAACATTTATAATGGTTAACATTTGAGGTAGCGACTTTTCAGAGCAGTACAGTTTCAGACTAAACTAGATTTAAACTACCAATAGCTTCTGCATTTTAGTCAGCCATTTAGTTTATAAAATTTCACCCCAGGAAAAACACACATATCATCACAGATAGCTGCACAATTTTGCTATCTGGGTGAGTGCATCAGTCGAAGCAGGGACTTCCTTTTACTGATTCCTTGGTATTGGTCAAATCTGAAGGGGTATATACTTATACATAGGGTTCAAGATACTTAATTTCAATAGAAATGAAAGCGGTAGATGAGATTGCATATAAATCAGTCATTTAACCTTATTGAAAATCTACCCTACTAGACACAAATCTTAATGGTAATAAAATATGCTTTAAATAACAATACAAAATACAGTTTTTTGATGAAAGCGGGAGATGAGTAGCATTGAATACATGAATGGTTAAAATAATTGTTGGTTCTGGCAGGAAGCTGTATAAATATGATTATTATTCCGGTGCCTATTCATAGAAGCCCCGTCAGAAGTGCCGGCAGCAGCAGTGGAGGTTGTCTGCGCGCATTGCACAGACCTCCACCGGCTGCCCCATTAGACATTAGGAATCTAAAGCACAGGGAGAAGTCTAGGGATGCACTGGTAAGTCAGGGGAGGGTAAGAGTGGCATATGGGGGCTATAAGGGCTTTCTGGAGGTAGAGTTGCATATAGGGGGTTAAAAAGAATATCAGGGAGGCAGAGTGGTATATAAGGGTGTATAAGGCATATCTGATGGCAGAGTGGCATATCTGGGAGGCAGAGGGGCATATAGGGGATATAAGACATTTCTGGGGGACAGAGTTGCATATAAGGGGATATAAGGCATATCTGGGGGGCAGATGTACATGGAGGCAGGTTGGCAAATACAAAGAAATAAAATAAAAAAATGCATTTTTCTCAATCAGTTTTTATTAAATATGAAAAAATAGTTTACATGTGAATTAATATTTACTAGTAAAACTTTTTTCTTATAAGGTAGTCCTTTATTCAGGCTTTCTTTTTTACCCAAATTAATATTCAAATTTTGGGGGTTCGTCTTATAATCAGCGAACAAGACATCGACTCCACCTGTTCCACCTGACACGTACTTACAGTGAAGACATTGGGGTGTCAGTCAGACTGGAGAAGTGCAGCCGGATTGTACTAAAGAGCTACTTAACACTGATGGGATAGAACTATCAACAAGCGACATAGCAGACATACAGAACAGTTACAAGTACCTTGGTATCCAACAGTCCCATGATTACCACGATGGGGAAGCATGGAAGGCATCAACATCCAAGTACTACTAAAGGATAAGGCAGATCCTAAAGAGCCAGCTCAATGGGAAGAACAAGATCCAAGCCATCAACACATACTCCCTGCCAGTCATCAGATACCTTGCCGGCATAGTGAGCTGGCCAATGGAATACATTGAGGCTGCTGACGTGAAGACCCGGAAACTACTCACATTGTGCAGAGGTTTCCACCCCAACTGTTGGAGCACCACCCTGCTCTTCTGGATACTCCACTCCAGGGACCCATTACACAATTTCTAAGTCTCATACTTATATTTTAGTTATTTGTTGTGCTTATCGTTCCCTGGGGCTTCAATTTTACGTGTAAGGGCAAACAAAATTAGCCAAAGTAGGATGTATATACCGCCCATCCACTACTGTACCAGCCTTTCTGTCTGTATATATATGTATACTGAGAAAGATAGACTTTCATGCCAATGTAAGAAATGGCAGAAAGGCAGCCACTATCTATGCGAGGAATGTCATGTATCAAAAAGAAAGAAACATGGGTTGGCTGTTCTTTTAACTAAGATGACCTAAAGCTGGCCAAAATGGTCCTTCTCAAAAGTCTAACCTTCTTTGTGGTTTCAGGGTAATCGGACACAAAATTATCATGGGTTCAGTAAAAGCTTAGAACAAAATGCATGTAATGGCATCAACTACACATTTTTACTTTACCTGTACTTTCTCCAAAAATAGTTTGGAGAAAAGCTATGAAAAACAGTCTGTAGGAAGCTGGCTAATCAACTAGCTCTGAATCTTCCTAGTATAACCGTCTTCAATGTTGGAGAGTTTAAATGAAAACCATACATCAGACCCTGTAGTGAATATTCGAAATTTTATATCATATATTTTTCAGCCAGAAAATAAATGCCACAATTGTAACACACATTGCAGAAATTGTTAGCATTTTATAACACTCATATTTAATCAATATGGTGAGACTGGTTGTGCAAAAGTCTGGAGCCTCTTCTAATGAATCTGTAAGAACATAGAAAATTAGAAGATGAAGTGTGTACATTTGTTTTAATGAAACTCAGAGGGCTGGATGTATATAGTGTTATATATTCTCAGATATTCTATATATATGTCAGACTTTTCTTTTTTTCTTTTTGTGCACATTTTGAAGTATTGATATTACTTATTTGTAATTACACAACCAACCCAGTTGTGGCAAATATTGTTTGCAAAAATGGTCTCAGCTGTAATTTTAGGTTTTTCTTGGCAGCACCAATCATGAAACGTTTGCTCTTACAAGGGCCATTATTTTGTAAAAATGCCAATGTGGACTGACAGTAAATTTTCATTTGAACTCTGTATTAGTTTGGCAGGTTCAGGAACAACTCAGCCTTTTAAAAAATCAAAATTCACTTTGATATTGACATACATATTCTTTAATTTGACTAGCACTGATTTTGCCTTTGTAGTCCACAAATCTGTAGAAGATTCAGATTTCTCTAAGCAGTCCGTACTATATTGGAAATTAGTACCCTAAATACAACCTAAAAACTCCTGGGAAAAGTCTTAAATCAATATTTGTAGTGGCCACCCGTTGCCTTCAAAATATTTTGAGGCTAACAGTGCTAGCACCCCCTTAATCTCACAGTTCAATGCTAAGGGGTAGTTTAAATACAGCTACCATTGCTATATGCGGTGACAAATTTAGTTTTGAAAAAAAGTTTTCTGCATCGATTACAAATATTATATAAACAGTCTTGGTTGTTTTCTAAATTAATTGTAGTGTGTATCAAATAAGTATTTAAGTTTTGTAAACTCTTTTATTCTATGCAACCACATCTCCCTATGTAATGTATATACAAATAGACATACAATATACCTTACCTGTTAATTGCAGCTATTTAGCTGTGACCAAGTGTAAAGAAATAGAATTGGCTATTTTCCAGTAAATTTAATTTTCTTGAAAACTTTGAAAAAGAAGAATAGGTATACGGTGCAAAAAAGAAGGTGTAAGAGAAAAGTAGACAAGTTACCCTGAGAGTTATCAAGAAAACTAACTACTGAACTTGACAAGAATTTTAGTTTCACGGCAGCTGTAGATGTAAGAAGTATGACTTTTCTATAGGCTATATCATTGGGGAAGTTCTACATATCAGGCTCCAGATTATGGTATAATGTATTGTAATGCAAACTGCATTGATGTAAACAGCACCGGCAGATTCTAATGATATGCATTGTGTCTTCTTTCAAAACAGCTCATCAAGTTTTGTATGCTGTCCAGGATGGAAACAGCAGGGGGAAGAATGCTTAGTTGGTATGTATGGATAACTGATCTTTTTCATTCCCTGCTCATAGAGTCACATGAGAACAACAGAGGTCAACAACAGTTCTATCAGATGAAGCACAATCAGCCACTAGCAAATTCCTGTTCTTTGGTGCTGATTTTTGAGCATAGGAAGTGTAATGATGCAAGAGCTGGAGAGACACCTGGTGGCTAAGTTTGTATAATGGACAAATGGCATGTTCAATGCAGGTAAAGCATAGATCCATAGCATAAATGATTTCCCACTGTGGGCCATTCACCTGTGGCCCACCGGGGAGTCTAGTAGGGATATCTGCCCTTGATAAACTGGGACAGATCCATCCTTGACCTCATGCCATAGGTCTAGTTGACCTAAGCCAGAATACGCCACTGCTTGAGGTTGTCAATATTCTTTTTTTCTTGACGCAAGAAAAGTTGGGCCTCTGCAGGGCCTGCCATGTGTGAATAATGAAAAAACGTGTTTTATATATAATTACCAGCTTGTTATTTTAGCATGCAAGTATATGCATATGTTAGTTTAGTCACATGGGAACTCTATTGTGTAGTTCATGGGCTGCATCCATTCTTAATGAGCTACTGGTGCCAAAGATTATGGCAAAAAGCCATTAGTACTTATGTTAGCCCTTCAGAAGAACATCCATGGGCTCTGTAATTACTTTTGGCTACATTAAGAAAGTACCCACCCTGGCCTATGACAACTATCAGGTCATTGTTTTTTCTGACAGCATAGAGTCCATGGGGATGAGTAAAAACCATGAATGGTTGCACTTTTATTATCTTATTTATTTAATTACATTCTTTAATATGGGTTATGGTGATCACTATTGCATGTCCTGTGATTTGTTAATGTCTTTTTAGGAACTGGCATTGATTCTCAAATCAGACATTTGTTGTCGTCCCCCCCCTCCATTAGTTAGGGGTCCAGAAAAAGGAAGGCAGGAGATGCTATTCATTAAAGCTTTTAATGTATAGAGAGTCTTGTGTTATTTTCAGGCAGTCTGTCTCCAGGCAAATCTTATAGCATTTACTCAGCTTAAACATACACAGAAGCTCAGAAACCGGGAATAGCTGATGAAATCCAGTATACATAAGCGAATAGCTGTGCTCTAGTATACTAAATGTAGACCTTAATGCATGAGTTTGTGTAAACTGCTCTGAAACCCAGCTGTATCCTCTCTTATGGTCTGTCACACAAACTCGTTGTTTAAATAGGATCCTTGCAGACAGAGAATAGTTTTATATAGCATATAGGCAGCACAATGTGGGTGTGTGTTGATTGTCAAAGCAGAAAAGAAACTGGAACCATGCACAAGGCATTCAATTTAGGAGCTGCAGAAATAAAAAGAGGTACATTCACTGCATTTTCATTTGGTATAGTAGATTATAATATAGTTTATATTCATTTCTTGACAGATTTAATAGTGTGAGATTTTAACCTTTTCCTGTCTGTCAACATAGGATTGGTCAGATGCACATTAGCCCTCTGCATGTAATGACAACATTTTCCATTGAACAGTAGCATGATTTTCTTCATCATCCTCTAACTTGCCCTGAAAACACTATGCATATTGTCATGTAACAGATTTAATGGATAGCTCATGATTAATGTGTAAACCTCCTGGATTTCATAATATTAGATTACATATAAAACAAAAATATTTCCAGCAGAAGTAGTAGAGGTTAATACAGTGATAGAATTAAACAGTCATGGGATAGGCATATGGCTGTTTTGAACATAGTACAATACCATGAACCAAATAGGGTTTGAAGTTTTTATAGCAGTAAATAATGGGAAGACTGAGCCTTTTGTATCTGCTGTCTAATTTCTTATTTCTTTTGAAATATGCAGAGTGGAAGTTCATCTGTTCATATATTAGTGTACAGATATGTGAACTTGTAGAAATAGATATATTTTTAGTATTAATGCTCTTTCTATAAGATTAGAATTTGTGTTTTATGGCAAAAACCTGATGCAAGTGCTATAATTTGCTGATGACCTTTATTGCAAATGAACTGTACCCACCCCGGAGAAAAGATTTACTTTGATTTATATACTTCTGGTATTCTATATTTAATTTCACATACTCTGACACATTATTGAACTTTAATAAGAACTTGAATTGGGAATACTGATTAAATTTGACATGAAAAATTACAGTGGTCTGTCCTTCCGGGCAAGAAAGACTCAGCACCTCGGATGCTAAATATTCCAAACCACTGAAATGATTATAGAAACATAAAGTACCCAAACATATAGTAGCATGAGCAAATATGTTACATTACTTTGGCATTGTCCCGTTTTTCTCAAAAGGACAAATTGGTTAAAAAGGACTGAATTGAATATTATTAATGTGTACAATAACACAAGAGGCATTAGCCTCATGACCATTTTAATGATTCTGTCATATTAGCAATGATATACTTCCATTCAGGTGTCCACTGTTGGCTCTGACACAATAAAATGTGTGCATTGTTTAAGTCAACAAGGTGCGTTTTCTCTCAGCCCTTGAGCACTGCATATATCACACTGCACAATACCACCCAATATGAAAGCGTATGCGCTTATTAATCATAATATTTATAATGCACATTTAGAAATTTTAACAAATCCAGTAATAGAGCTGCATGCAAATACTACACTATATGGAATTTCTGCTAACATTATCTGGCTGATGTTTATGCAGGCTATTCTTACATTTAATTCAGGCCAGAGATAAGTTACCTTTGGATCTGCTGGTACTTTAAACCACAACCTACTTGCTGATGAAGCAGAACCTCCTAGAGATCTAAAGTGTTTACAGCACCAATATTAGGTCATATGTGCTGTGATGAAGGGCAGTCCTAGACAAAGTGGCAACCCAGGCAAAATTATGCCTCCCAATTTTTTTACATAGATAGCAATATTTCTAAAGCCTAGCAGGATCGAGAAATGAGCAAGCTATACACAGTAGAGTGCAGAGCAATTATTTCTTATGCAGGATAGCTCAGGTCAGCACACCCACTCACAGAAAATATTTGCTCTGCTCCCTACTCATTAAAGCTTCTTCACTGCCCAATGCAGGGCGCATTTGTTCTGCAAACCACCTTACTGGCTTAAAGACTGCCAACACACATAGTCATCTAACACCCTAAGCTTATACACATTCTAACACTGTCACTCAAACAATGCACACTAACACAGAGTCTAACACTATACATCAACACTTCACCCAGTCTATTCACTGACACCCCCATACACACTCACTGCAACACTGTACACTGACAAACCCCACATTATAAAACTATACACTGGCACCCCATACACATTTTTTCTAGTACCATACACCAAACAAAGTCTAACACTGTACACTGACACCTCCACACACACATACTTATTCTAACACCATGCACTGACACCGCACACAGTCTAGCATTGTACACTAACACCAATGCACTCATTGCAACACTATACACTGACACTCCCTTCACATACACAAACACTGTACACTGACACATACACCGTTTAACTTGTACACAGTCACCCCCACACACACATTGTATATTAACATACACAAACACATTTTAATCAGGGACAGGCACAGATATGGATCATGGAATACATTTTCACAATTGCTGGACTTTGAGAGGACACTAACATTTTTTTTTTAATTTAGCCCTTTTTATTATCGCTCTCCTTTCCTCTATCTCTCCCCTCTCTTTGTATCTCTCCTCTTTCTCATTATCTTTACCCTTCTCATTTCTTTCCTCCCTCCTCATCTCCCTCCTCCTCATTTCTGCTATTTCTCTGAGCATAGCACCCATGTGCTTTGGCTTGCAGATGATGTGTTTGGCCGAACACATCATCTGCAAGCATGTGAGCTGGGGCCGGTCAAAGAGGTGAATGCATATGGAGGAATTCCATTTGCATGTGGATGAAAAATGGCAGTTTAAAGAAAGACACTCAGCTATCATATGCATTCATGTACATATGATATCTGGAGTATCCCTTGATTTTTGTGTTAAACGTGAATGACCACTGGGTTTGGTCATCAAGTTTATCATTCACTCATTTATAATGGCCATCTCTATTCCTTGATGTGCTTTAGCATTTGAAAATGATTTCTCCTTTGTAGTCTATGAAAAAGGTCCAACTTATGGGGCTATTTCTTATTAGACACATTGATAACAACTCTACAAATAAGCACATAGTGAACACAGACACTCTATGACCATTTTCCAAAGTAAATTTGCCTTAGCACAAAAGACTTTTGGAAGTCAGGGTTTGATTAAAAAGTTGGACTCTTATTATGTCTGTGAACAAACATCATCTGTAAGATATAATGATTATGATGTTTATTTCGTTTTAGCTCTAGCAAACAATACTTTATTTCACTGCACTAAAAACTGGCTTCTTGTCAGATGATTAATGTCCGGATGTTCTATAGACAGAACTTAGACAATCAGTGAGGCAATTTCCTTTCTGAACAACCCATGGTCCTTTGCCAGATCTGAAACTCCTGATATTGTGATGAACTAAATACATTTACTTTTTTGGACTTTGCTCTTTCCACTTACTACCAGTCTTTCTTGATGTTGTGTCATCCAATACCTAACCGTAGAGCTAGGTGGGGGATACGATATATTTGTGAATTGAAAAAACTGAATCACAACTGTAGTATAATTGTAGTACTGTGCAAGGTTTTGGTTACTAATACGTGGCTTTGATCAAGGACATAGAGCTTGTTTCTCATGTTTTGTGCCAGTATCCTTAGGGCAGAGAGAATTTGTTGTACATATGCAAATTTTATTATGTAAACACAAGTCAGATACAACCTCATGTGCATGATTCATAACATAATTCTATTGTTGTTTCCTAGCTATATGTGAAGGCAACTTTACGTGTAAGGAAAATGAAGTCTGCGTTCGTCCCAATGAATGTCGATGTCGGCATGGATACTTTGGTGCAAATTGTGAAACAAGTAAGCACATGTCATTCTTTGTTTACCCTTTGCTCTGTAAGCTATGGTAATGTAGACATGTAGACATTTCTGATGTTTAGGGAAATAACTTTTATTGAGGTTTATTGTTAAACTAAATCATTTTCACGTGCCTTTCCCCTGCTATTTGAAAAAAAACATTTTGGTGATCTGGTTTATGAAGCATCAAATAACAAAATGGAGCTTAAACGTGGTGTGTCACCTATTCTGCTTAACTTAACCAAATTATAACTAAAGCCCACAAAAGCCAATGGTATCAGCCACACTAAGACACAGTGAAAATATGTTGGGGTCCCAGCCACTGGTGTCTGGATTCATATTGACTTCCAGTCATCAACAGGTTCTAAGTCGCTTGGTTGTGTTTTTATTAAACGTTCACTCAGGGCATCCAATGTATACATTAGGGCAGTCACAGGCCCCTTTAAATATACCCTACCACATATCCAACAAATTTTCATGGAAAGATTTCATTATGTGCATTTTACTGTACACCTTTCTTAACAATACCCCTACGGACTACTTACCTTTTATGGCCAGATGATGGAATAGAGAACCTCCAAGACCTCTAAGTTTAAAGCAATCGTACAGAATTTATCAAATTACTTTGTACTATAATTCAAGAATTTCCTTTAAATGGTGCTACCAGACACCCTATTAGTGCTGAACACGACATTTCCAACCCTCTCACACCTGTGTGAGAATGACACTGTCACTGCACTCCATATCTGGTGGAAATACCTTGCTATACCAATGAATGGGAAATTAGTAGAGAAACTGATTAAAGGAACACTTTACCCTATTTTCATGCTAAATGACGTATTATCACCTCCTGGCTGCCTCTACTTAAACCAAGCGGCATTAGTATAAATGCTTCTTGCATATACTCAGTAGCACTCCAACTAAAGTCAATGACGTGAATGCTTACAAAATATCAGTGTTCATGTAGCATTTATATAATTTGCTGCTGGTACTCTGTGGTATGCTCCCTGTTTTCAGTAGAGGAAGCTAGGAGAGGCGTTGAACAAGAAGTCTCATGTTCTGACTCCGATAGCTACAAATTGCCTGTACCAGCTTGCATGCAGCAATAGTCATTTAGCATGAAAATAGGGTAAAGTGTCTCTTTAATCAGTTTCTCTACTGATTTCTCTTCTATGACCTACGGTATTCTTACCACACCACACAACACTATAACAAATTCCAATTACTAGATTAAAGTTTGACACAGATTACCTATTCCTTAGATGGTTCCATGGTCTTGCCGCCTTTCTGTTTCCCATCCGCTCATTGTTTCTACCAGGGCCGGACTGGGACTGAAAAGCAGCCCTGGAAAAATTTGGAGACCAGCCCCATATAGTTTATCTCACGGTCAAGCTTTTATACCCACATGTACCCGCGTCACACTATTCGCCATTCTTTTTATCTCATTATTTGTATTAAAATGCCAGAAAGCAAAAGTGTTAAAAGGCCCTAATAAATTAAATACATTACACATAATGGGATCAAAACATTTGCTACTGCGAACATTTTTAGATGAAAAAGTTCCATTTTATTCAGTGGAACAAAACACTGATCACATTATTCTTCACGATATTCTGGTAAGAAACTTTTATTTCTTTATTAATTCATGTAGACTATTTTTTCCATATTTAATAAAAGCTATGATTGAGACATGTTTGGCTTTTATTTCCTTTCATTTGACAACCTACCCCCGAGTTATGCACCTCTGCCCCCAGGCTTGCCACTCTGCCCCCCTGATATGCCTTCTAACCCCCTATATGCCACTCTGCCTCCAGAAATGCCTTATACCCCCTATATGCCCCTCTGCCCCGTGATATGCCTTTTAACCCCCTTTTTGCCACTCTACCTCCAGATATGCCTTTTGACCCCCTATATGTCACTCTGCATCCAGAAATGCCTTATACCCCTATATGCCACTCTGTCCCATGATATGCCTTCTAACCCCCTATATGCCACTCTGCCATATAGGGGGTTAAAAGGCATATCATGGGACAGAGTGGCATATAGGGGGGGGTATAAGGCATTTCTGGAGGCAGAGTGGCATGAAGGGGGTTAAAAGGCATATCATGGGGCACTCTGCCTCCAGAAAAGCCTTATGCCCCCTATATGCCACTCTGCCTCCCCGATATTCTTTATACCCTCCTATATGCTCCTCTGCCCCATGATATGCCTTTTAACCCCCTTTATGCCACTCTGCCTCCAGATATGCCTTTTGACCCCCTATATGTCACTCTGCATCCAGAAATGCCTTATACCCCTATATGCAACTCTGGCTTATAGGGGGTTAAAAGGCATATCATGGGACAGAGTGGCATATAGGGGGGTATAAGGCATTTCTGGAGGCAGAGTGGCATATAGGGGGACACACTTGCATACACACACATGCTGATTTTTTTTTTGTTTTTAACAAATACAAAAAAATATACAGTACAAAAAATACATTGGTTTACTGACCTTCTGCTTCTCTTGACTTCTGTCCTCTGGTAGCTGCACACTGTTCTCCTCTATGCTGACAGGATGTCACTGACCTGACATCCGGTGCTGCAGCAGTCTGAGTGCGAGGGGGCGGAGCTTTCACCCCTCACGCTGCTCCCATCACTATGCGGCCATCAGACTGCTGGGAATGTAATCTAAACGGCCGATGCGTGCTGATGCCGCCGGCCGGAGCTACTTTAACACTTTTTTTTTATTTATATGGTAAGCTGGATCGGCTTGCCATATAAAGTTAAAAAAAAGTATTAAAGCAGAGCCGGCCGGTGGCATCAGCACGCACCGGCCGTTCAGATTACATTCCCAGCAGTCTGATGGCCGCATAGTGATGGGAGCAGCGTGAGGGGTGAAAGGTCAGTGCGAGGGGGCGGAGCTTTCACCCCTCACGCTGCTCCCATCACTAGACGGCCATCGCACACGGCTGCTGGGTGCTGATGCCGGCCGGCCGCATCAGCACCCAGCGGCCGCTTTGATTAGATTTCGGGCAGCCTGGGGGGCAATTCCCCCCCCCTGCCCAGCCCGCCCCTGGCGCCGAGGGAAGCCTTCAATGCCATTTGCAGCCGCTCAGCGGCTGTCTTCAGGGTTAGTCTGCCGGCCGCCCAGCCCACGGACCTGCCGGCCCACCGGGAAATTTCCCGGTATCCCGGTGGGCCAGTCCGGCCCTGGTTTCTACCATGTGTCACCTAACATAAAGCAAATGATCAACCTCTTCCATTTCCCCTGCTCATAAAATATTAATTGTTACTATACATGCACAACTTTTGAGCCTTTACATCATAAATTTTGCTGTAAAATAGTTTTTACATAAGAAGGAGAAGAGGACACTGCTCTAGTGAGCTTACAATCTAGTAAATAGCAGGTGATGTGCATAGTTGACACCACATGCCCGATATTCCTATTTTTTATTTTTCTCAAAATTATAGTTGTACCATTGTGTTAATGGTTTTCTTTGATGGATTATACAAAATAAATCCACTTGGTGGATATATAGAATAGTTGCCATCAGCAGAAGTAGTGTAGGGTCTTACAATGAAGTAGTTTAACCATGCCTGTGTATAATGTTTCTATGGAGCTGTTATACATGTATTATACTGTAGCATCAGATGACAATACAAAGTAGAAACTACAAACTGTCTGCCATCAAATTTTATAATTTGGTATTTTCCTAAAAAATGATTATCATTTTGTGTCTATTTGAGCTACACCTTCCGTGTCTTAAGGAATGGCAGTATAAAAAGAACTTTGAGATATCTTAAAACTAAATGAAAGTGACCAACTTAAAGCCAATGTTTCCTTTTAAACTATTCTTGCAATGTAAAGCTCATAGCATCTAATTTCACAGAGACATATTGCTTCACTACCATTGTCCCTATAAACATCTTTCAAAAATATTATTATTCACTTGTAAATTGTTATTTGTGGTTGATGCAGAGCAATGACGGCCAAAATACCGGATTTTTAATTTTTTTGGTAGAGCTGAAATCCACAAGCTTGTGGTTAGGAGCTAGTGGTTTCATGTAACCGTTCAAGTACCCTGGGATCTCACAAAGTTTTATATTATGTCAGACTAATGAGGCTTGGGGAATAATCCGATGGGAGCTAAGTTACAAGTTCCATTTCCCTTGACTGCATTTTCCTGTATCATGCACATCGTCACAAGATGTGAAAGTGCTGCCACTGTGACAAGTCAGTGTTCTGAACAGACACAGAATGGTTTCCTACCAGTATATTTTTCTGTACACCGTACACTATATAGTTATGTACTAACAGAGTCCAAATGGGCATACCATGCACTATGAAGCATTACCTAATATCACTGTTACAACACTTGGTATATAAGGCCCAAAGGATGGTCCTTTTTGTGTATATGTTAAAATCCTAGTGTGTTAGATTAAACTGCGATGCAGGGTACACAGGATATTCATTTTTTTAAGAAGTAGCCTCCAATACTCCACAGTTTGTTTCTATGATGGCTGGAATACTCTGCTGTGTTTTAGTATTGTACTTATGACTGATGGAAAAAACTTTACTGCTCCCCTATTATAGGAATCATACATGCTTTTCTAAGCCCTATAATTTCAGACGGGGGACATCTAAGAATTCTGTTTGGCTAGCAGGTCATTTTGTAATTCAGATGAAACATGAAACTGACTATACAGAGACCATACGATAAGTAATTTTGGCCCCAGGCTTGGTATGCACAATGTTTCTGATCAGGCTGCCAATACTCTAGTGCATCTGTAACAGCTTTACTTTCATTTCTTTACCTTGTCATCTTTTTTTCTTGTCCTCTGGCAATGTTGTTTTCTATCTTTCTATCAATAATCTAAAGGACTGATACATGATAAAAGCAAAAGAAATCCAGTACAGAGAACCTATAACCAACAACTACAACAAAAAGTCTAGTACTTTAATTATGTATTTATTTCTTTTAGATACACGATTTAGTCCGACCCTCAATTTATGCCCCTAAATATGGATTTGTTAAAATACATACATTTAAACCATTTAGATGTATTGAATTTGTGTCCCCAAAAACGTTAAATGCTACATTTTAAACAAAACTCTTATTTGTTGTGTTTTCTAATGTGGCTGTGTCCAAACTTCTTTATAACTTAATGTTACTATGATTGTCATAATTCAAAACCTAATCTATTTAAAAAGATACCCGGCTGTACACATGTACCAACCAATGGAATATCTAAGCAACAGGGACATTCCATTATCTCCATTGCCTTCTCGTCATTGCGGAGCACTGCGTGATATGATCATGCTATAGAAATCAATAAATAATACATAAACCCTAAATATTTTTGGTGAGTTTGGCAAATGTGGTAGAGAACACTGTGGACTAAAGGGGTGCGCAGGAGGGTTATGGTTTCAACCCCTTTGCTTCACTCTTCATTATGAAGGGACAACACATTTACCACATTTAAATAATAATTGTTGGATATTTGTTGTTATTGAAATTTTAAGTAAAATAGAATTGAAACAATGATTTTTTGTGTACCACAACACAAGAATAATATTGACTTTACAGTAGTTTGCCAAAGTGCCTACCTTGCATCTTGATAGGCTAAATATTAGAAGTATGCTCTACATAGACTTGCTTTACCGGCCAGCTATCCCTCTCCACATCTGTGAAGTCCATCTAATTTAACCAATATGATCTATTCACGTAAATACACTCCAGATTATAGAGGTTTTTTCCAACCATGAGCTTTCAGGTCAGATGTAGCAAGTTGTCAACATTTTTAACTCACTCACTTCAAAGTGCAACTTTGCACCATCATGAAATATCATCGATGTAACTAAGCAAAATATAGGGCAAATTGTGCCCATATGCTGACCCATTTCAATTATATGTCTGTTTCACAAGCTGAAATGTTTGCGTCTGAGAGATAGCTCAATGTTGTTTTGAATACTAAGGCATGGAACGAGTGATAGCATAACATACACCTATCCATTTTCCTCATCAATTTTTAAATGTACACACCTGGGGTATATGGATTTCTGGATTTTTCCAGAAAGCAATGTGTTTAAAGTTTGAGCAAGTGAATCTTGCTTGGCCCAACCAGTGCCTATCATGTTCAAGTCTCTTGGGGGCTAGCCTGCCCCTATGTGTGGCTATTCCTGCTGCTTGTACTTGGACAGATATACCGTATTTCCCCATGTATAAGACGCACCTTAGTTTTGGTGCCCGAAATTAGAAAAACCAATGTATTATCATAAAATGTATACTCATCATCATCACCATCCATTAACTGCCCCTAAATTAAACCTAAAGACCCCATCAACCATAACTGCCCCTAAATTAACCCTAAAGTCCCCATTAACCATAACTGCTGTAAATTAACCCTAAACGCCCCATTAACCATAACTGCCCCTAAATTAACCCTAAAGTCCCCATTAACCATAACTGCTGTAAATTAACCCTAAACGCCCCATTAACCATAGCTGCCCCTAAATTAACCCTAAACACCCCATTAACCATCACTGCCCCTAAATTAACCCCCACCTCCCCTAACTTTCAGCAGCCCAAATATTCATTTTATACTTACTGTTAGATGATTTCCTGTCAGAGCAGTGTGAAAAGAAAAGGGACGGGCCAATCGACAGTGTGACTGCAGGGAGGTACTGGGAAGCAGTAACTGCAATCTACAACCTACAACCACTGTATAAGACGCACCCAGTTTTTAGACCCCAAATGGTGCGTCTTATACATGGGGAAATACGGTACTTCTAGTCTCTCATAAGGAGCAGGAAAGGGATAGCTTGGGGGCAGTTCTGGGAAGTTCCTAGGTGACGAAGAGCAACTGTACTATGTCTTTGAAGTCCACAAACGGAACTGGTGTGAGCAAAGAGAATGGTCTTAATATTCTTATGAGTATTACACATTCTGTAGGGCACTCTAATGAGCAGTTAGGTAGTATGTAAGGTAATTTATTATGGTACAGGAATGACTTGGTATAGATTATGCAAATAGCAAAATTCATATTATTTAATGAAAATATTATTGTATTTAAAATGTGTGTTTTATTTTAAAAGCTTGTTTATATTCACAATGCAGAGAAAGCGATGAGAACGATTCGAACGTAATATAAACATATTTTATGCAGCCTGAGGGATGTGTTATATATATATATATATTTATATATAATTACTTTAGAAATGTTCTAATCGCTTTCTCTGCATTCTCTTATACATATCTTAATTCTTGGAAAAATAAAATAAAGAAAGCATAAAAAGTACACTTTGTTAAGATAAACCTTTATTGAGTAGTTAAAATGTTCTGCAACACAAAATATATATTGTTGTTGATGCCTGCAGATCCTGTTTAATAAATAAGCTTGTCATAATAAAAAAAGGTTTGCATTTTTGCTTTTTGTTTCTTTGTTATATACATCAGTAATTAGTAGGAAGCATATTATGTTCCACAATTATGTTCCTGCTGAGTGTAGGGAAGTTTCTGTCCGTCATGCCTGGTAGAGTCTTACTGAACCATGCCATATTATATCTTAATTTCCCTCTTGCCGCATTATCATCATAACTGTGTACCAAGACTTTTCTTAGCACCATGAGTAGTGGCACATCTTTAAAAAAACTGCAAAAATATTTTTTTTTCGACTGTTAAAAAATAAACATCTTAATGCTGTTCACAATGAAATCCTGTTCTGTACTTGCATATAATGTGCAATGTAGGCAGTGATAACAGTACTTATATGGCAAAAGATAACATAAATGCAAGCGCTGCAAATATTACATAGGTATATTTAGTTTTCTTCTTAAGACAACATGATTGCACTTTTGGATATTAGTTATGTGATTATTGATAATACAGTATATGGGCCTTTGGAGGCAAACTCCACTTTGCTAAACATGCAACAGTAACCTAGGTCATATCATGTTTAATGATTTGCATCTGTTTTGTTTCTTTAGAATGCCCTAAACAGTTTTGGGGTCCAGACTGCAAAGAAAAATGTGCCTGTCATCCTAATGGCCATTGTGATGATGTTGTTGGCCAATGCACTTGCAATGCAAACCGCTGGGGACCCAACTGTGAAAATGCATGTCTCTGCAAACATGGCAAATGTGACCAGGACACTGGAAAATGTACCTGTGAACCCAGCTGGTGGGGTCCTCAATGTTCAAATGCCTGTTACTGCAGCACCAACTCACAGTGCGACCAGGCCACTGGCCGGTGTATTTGTCAGCCTGGATGGTGGGCCCGAAGCTGTAACAACCAGTGTTCATGCAACAATTCACCCTGTGAACAAATGACTGGCCGTTGTCTTTGTCGAGAGAGGTTATGGGGACCTCGCTGCGATAGAGTTTGCCAGTGTTTCAAAGGAAAGTGCAACCAAGCTGATGGAACTTGTACATGTGAGCCAGGTTACAGGGGCAAATATTGTAGAGAGCCCTGTCCTGCAGGACTCTATGGACAGGGTTGTAGAAGACGGTAAGGAGACTTCAAATTTAGGCATTTATGCGTGTCTTACTTATATATCGTAACAACTTTCATTTTTGGTAAAATGCGAGTTTGAGAGTGTTAGCATTCTGTATATGTTTTTTTTATATTTAAATTTAATGGGATTCTCATACTGACCTTTTAAAGTGATTTCAATAATAATCTGTGACTATCTAGGGGAATAAACAGCAGTCAAGATACTTTTGTAATAATTTACAAAGGAGGTGTAAAAATGAGACCTTTAATGCTCAGACATACCTTACATGGGGCAAGAGGGACAGCTCGCTCAGGCACTGTAAGGTGAGGAATGGTCTTGAGCCTCAAGGTGGCAATGCCCCTGTGCCCCCTTCTGCTTTCAGTGCAGGTGGGGACCTTCAACAGTGCCCCAGGTGCCAAGAGCCCTAGTTCTGCTCCTGCTTTCATTGGTAACTGAGGTGATAGCAAACATAAGCTTTTAGAAGACTTAAGACATAGCTAAGCAAATAAAACTGAAACAACATAGAAAATATATGCAGAGTATAATTTAAAAAATGCAATGAAACCATTTGGTTTATCTAGTCTACCCATTTTTTCTGATGTAAAGTCTTTGGTCTTTTCTTAGATTCAGGATATCTGTGTGCCTATCGCGTGCATGTTTAGATCCCCTCACTGTATTACCATATACCACTTCTGCTGGGAGGTTGTTCCTTTTATCTGCTGCCCTCTCAATAAAGTCAATCTTAGTAAGTTAAAATGTAAGTGAAACTTGCATCTAGGCCTCTTACATCTTACTCTCTAGTTTATGACCTCTTGTGCCATCGTTTCTCCTCCTCTGAAAAAACATTCCTCTTGTACTTTGTAAAATCCCTGTAATTATTTAAATGTTTCTCTCTATTATTTCTTCAGTGCTATACATATACATCAAAACAGAATACCCTAAATGGAATAAAATAATTTCCGTAACCTGTTTTGATGTATTGTAATTTTCAAAATACATTAAAATGCAGCATGAAATAAACTGTTGTGCGGCATATACATTCCACATACTTACTCTTAATGCTGCCATAAGTATGTGGGTTTAGCTACATACCACCCCATTTATATGTATATTTCCCAAATATTAAGCCAGTATCACAACCTCATGCTGACGAGTCCCATGTAGGACGAAACAGCTGTCCATGAGTGGTGATCTGGCTATTGTACCTCTTCCTGAGTTTTGTCTAAAGGCTGTCTTGTACAGCGGGCAATTACTCTCAAGGGATCCATGTATAAAGTGGATATAGAGGCAAAGGTGATAATTGTTAACCTTATTTGCATGTGCCTACCCAGAATCCCTTGTGGTTGTGAAAGCACCATGAGATTTCTGAGGGAAAAGCAAGCCTTCTGGCTTGTCTGGTGTCTGTAGATGAGTGTTTAATAATACTTCTACTACCCCAAATATCCCCCAATACTTGTTTTAACATTCATTCCTTTGTCACGGATATGGAAATGCAAGTTTGTGTGTGAATTGAGCGTGTGTGATTCTGTCATTCAGAAATAAAGAGGTCAAAACCTAACCAACGATTTAACGTCCGAAAATGCTTAACCAGTGGCCATCATTTTTTAAATATGCATATGTGGTTTTCTTTTTTTTGTAGATGTGGCCAGTGTAAGGAACAACAGCCTTGCACTATTGCAGAAGGACGATGTATTGCTTGTGAACCTGGATGGAATGGAACTAAGTGTGACCAAGTATGCTCACATGGTTTTTATGGAGAAGCTTGTGAGAAAGTGTGTCCACCATGCAAAGATGGACACACCTGCAACCACATTAATGGGAAGTGCTCTCATTGCAACGCTGGCTGGATAGGCGATCGGTAATTATGTTATACATATTACACATTATTCAGGTTGACATTATCTTGTTTGGATACACAAATCTCACTTCTGGAGACCTGGGCAGCTGGTGAGGGGTTTTGAGTCATTTGGAGTCTTCTGCTACTAGGTTGTGAGAGGCGTTTATAACAGAAAGAGATAAAACATGGTAGATATCACCATAACTGGGAGCTCTTTAACGAGAAATAATATGAGGGGATTTAATAGTCTAGAACTATTATGACTTCACTAAGAGGATTATGGGTATATGGAAGAGCTTTCAGGCACAACTGATTGATGTCTTACTGTACAAATGGGCAGACTAGATAGGGTATAGGGTCCTTACCTGCTTTCAAGTCCATTTCTTTGGTTCTGTTCTAATAAAGGCAGTTTATTGTTTTATATCTAATTCAAGTCACACAATAGAATTAATATACAACCCAGCTGTTATTTTTGTTTGTTTGTTTGTTTTCATTAAAAGCACTCTTCGAGGAGATGATGTCCATTGGGCTAAAGTTCTGTGAATTAAATTCTGACCTTATAATGTATTCTGTCTATATCCTTGTATTAATAGTACATCATTAGATTGGCATCTTTGATGTATCATCTGGATATGAGCAATCTGGTTCTTACTGCAAGAAAGAGTGCTTCATTTATTCCACTATTTGGGAAATTATGTTTTGTACTATTAACTTACTTTTGTTACCATTGTCTCTCTGTCACTACTTAAAACCCAAAAATATACATAATTTTTATTCAAAGACTTGTTATTACTACATTATCTGTATTCTATCATATGGCATTCTAGTTTTTTCTGATTGAAATATCTCAGTAATATTGTTTCCTTCATATTATTAAATTTACAAATTTTCAAGTTGCATTTCTACCTTAAAGAAGTAGATATTAATTAAGATAACACCAAAATCATGTTTTCTAGATTTGGTTAATACAACCTTTGCAGTGAACAAACTAAAACATTTCTGCAAATTTTAAAGTACAATTCCTATAAAGTTGCAAAATTGGAAAAAAATTGTTGAGACACTTGAATTTTTTATTTGACCAATTATGTAATAAATAAAAATATCAAATATTTATGTTTTCTGAAAATCCAAATATATTTTAAAATGTAGTATTTAAAAAGTATTATCTTTTTTCTAGGTGTGAGACAAAGTGTCGCAATGGTACATATGGAGAGAACTGTGCTTTTGTTTGCACCGACTGCTATAATGGTGAATGCCATTTTGAGACTGGGAAGTGTCTCTGCAGTGCAGGTTCCTACGGACCATAGTAAGTTTATGTATATATAAAACATATTACACTGTTTTAGTGTGTTAAATTTAATTAAATTACTGATACAGATGTATCACCTTTGTTCAGACTTACTGGTATCGGAGTGGCATGTTTTTTTATCCTGCTTTGTGAAGTGAGGCCTCATTTAAGTAAGACCAGACAATATATAAGTATTAGAAACCTACCTAATGTGTATACGAGTAGGAGAACAGTCTGCCTTCCTTTAGGATTTTATATGATTTCTCCCTATGAAGTTATATTCCCCATTGTTACAGAATGATATTTTTGTCAACAGTGAGTGAGTGTTCTGCTGAATTTAACCCTTGACTAGCTTAATCCAACATGAGAAATATAATTTATAGAGTTCCAAACTTATATCAAGTGCTTTTATTAGCACTTAAATGTGTTTGTTCTGATAACCTGTAACTAAAATTAAACATAAAATTAGGAGATATTATGAATAGTATTCCTCTTGTTGTAAGAGGCAGAATACCGAGATGTGGTGCCCAGAATAGAGGAGGTGTTTCCTAAGTGTAGCATTGCTTCCCCAGGTCATTTTCATATTTCCTTGGACAAAGGAGCGGCATGGGACATTGACCTCCAGAGGATTTCTTCCATGGGGCAAAAAAATATCTTCCCCACCTTTCCCCTCTCCTACCCTAAAACCTACCTTTGTTGGCTCAGAAGAGGGGTTTCCTGGTGGGAGACAAATGTTAGTTACCCATTATTAGGAAAAATTATATGGCCATGGTAGTAACAGACCAGCATGAATCTGCACAACATGAGAACTTTAGTTCACAATAGTCAAGAGTGGTAATGATTAGCTAGAACTACCCCAGTCTAGATAGTAAGCTCCCAAGAGCAAGACCATATTCTCATTTTGTACCATTTTGTTATTTCTGTTTATTTTACCAACTCTGTTGTATCAGTGCTACAGAATCTGCTGGTGCTATATACATAAATGAAATGGTGTTCAGGCAGTAATGGCTGACTGCATATCATGGGAGCTGCAATTAGTGTGTTGTGTAGGCCACCACAGCCCCGGTCTATAACCACAATTCCCATGAAGTTCAGCCAGCAATATGGCTTCTGAATATAATTGTAGATGCAGTCGACGAAAATGATTGTTTGTACTGAAGACTTGTTGTAGCAAGGGAGTAGCAGTTAAGAAAAATGCTGTGTTGTGCAGTGTATGTGTCTGCAGCCTGCAAACTGTGTCTCTGCCCAGGCAGGGACTCTGTGTCTATGAAGAAGCAGCTACCAGTGTGAAGGAGAGGAGACCAGCTAGAGGGATTGGAAGAGGGCAAACCAAACCACACTGATAGCACAAGGGTGTACAACATTTAATAAAAGCTTCTTTGCCAACTACCAGGTGCTTTTTTCTGCCTCTGTGTCTAGTTAACCTGCTCTAATCAGTCTACTGTTTCTTCCTCCTGTGCTGCTGCTCCAGTAAGTCCAGTGAGTGTGGTGGGGGCAGTTCCTCTTCTGGACCCGCTTCTGTACACCCATGGTGTGTGGTCATACCTTTTCCGTGCACATCTTCTACCCTGCTCAGTTCCTACCTCTAAAGGCTCTTTGGCCCCTGTGTGCAGCTACTGTAGCTCTACCCCTACATGAACCCACTCCCCCAGAAGTAGCTTCCTCTTAGCTCCTTTTTATCCTTTTTTTTGTTGCCAATTCTAAATGATCTGGTTTTACTATCCCTACTGAATATACTAGGACATTTCAGCTTCGCACAAAAGGAAAAAAAAAAAGGACATGAATCTGGAGAAATAATAATGCAAACTAGGCTGTGTTTGCCCAATTAAAGGCTTTAGCTGGAAAGTTTGGATAGATTATTTTACTTCTTAAAGCCAGCAAAATTATATACCTTGTTATTACCTGACATCGTTTTAGATATTTGCATCTAACACTTGCCTCAGATTTTAATGGAGTCATTCCAATATGAAATACAATTCATATAGATATGGTTGCCATTAATCTAACCATGCACAAACACTGGTAAAAGAAGCAGGCTATAAATTATTTTAAAACAAATACTCAGCAGGCATTACTAAGTTTTCCTTTTTTATTAGACAATACAGTTTTTGCTATTATCTTCACACAGTTTTCACAGCTGACTTTATTGCCTCAGCAATACGCACTAACATTACACATTCTATCCATGCACACTGAGCATAAAACCAGCTTTTTGTGAAATTAAATTTCATTGGTACTTTAATTTTTGCCATAATATTTTATTCAGATCACCTGTGCTTCATATTCATGGAAAAGAAAATAATGGGCTTTTGTATAACGTTAGTAACAACTTAAAATATTAACCCCTTTGCATGCAGTTGAATACACTGGCCTCCATGAAAAATGGACTCCAGTGTGCATTAAAATTGTTACATTCAGCAGAGTAGATATAGCCTTTAAGATATTGTCTTAATTCAAAATATTTTGTGGTCTTAAATTGCGTAGTTATGAGGTGGAAGCAGTCGTGGAAATTTGTTATGGTATATCTTTGTAATAGTGAGTATGGTGCCTCCACCTACACATGAATGTTTTCAGACTTTTTTATTAAGATACTCACCATCAGCCACCTTGCTCAGCATCTTCTGATTTGAAGTCTACCCAAGTAACATACAATTCCTATAAAGCTTAACGAAAGAATACCTGGCACCATTGGAATGAAGGATGTTATGATTTTATTTTGTTCCGTGCAAAAAACTTAAGGCAGCTTATTGTCCTTTTCCTGCTATGCTGTATACTGAAGTTCAGTTAAAAAAATTTATATTTCTTAAGTACAGAATATAAATACTTACTTAAATCCTCCATTTATTTGAAGTGAGTGTTGGCGGTATCTAACTATATCAGCAAAGCCTAAACTTGGATGTAAACACTATGTTATATATTTTTTTTAAAGTTGAGTTCCTTATTTTATTTTTTCAGTTTTCTAAAAAAAATATTTTTTTATTTTTGGTACAAGACAGCCTGTCTAACTGTACTGTTATTCTGTTTTACTACCATTAAAAATAGAATTAATATAGTACAGTAATCCTTAAAGCCACACATTCAGCCAGGATAAAATTAGTTCTGTGTTTGCCTTTTGAAAGTAAAAATGTCATCTTGATAAAACAGTGATCCACATGATATCTCTTCAAGTTGCAGCTGTGTCTGCTTTTTTCTTTTTCTTGTTATTGCTGCTTGATATTTCAAAGGCATGTACAGTAACTCAAAAGGACTTTGATCCAGTTTAAACTCATCATATTAAACAGATCCACCATAAAAGTGTGAATTTATCTCAGAGACCACTAGGTAGCATTCCCAGTTTATTTCTAGACACACAGTAAACTATGTTAGCTAATATTAAACCATCAATTTCATGTCCTTCTGCAAAGTATCTCTGCACAACATGAAAGCATAGGTTATTACTTAAAGTACTAACTATGCATATTCTATAGTGTAGCTCAAACTTCATACATGTATTTGAGAACTTATATTTTTGTTGTTTTTTTTCAACATGGATGCAATTAGCATATGCCAGCAAATGATCATACTACTCATGTTACAGAAGTCGGTGCACATAGCCATACCTGGAAATTTTCCAGCATAGACTATTGGGAGCTTGTGCTCTACTGCTGTATATACTTTGTATAGTGTTAAGAAAGTGCATGGGAAAGTTGGGGGAATATGGCTGAGCGGTGGGTATGGCCACATGATGCTCCCCTGCCCGGAGAGAGAAGACGCTGTGACACAGAACCAGCATGAAATGTACATTTTGGGTAATTATATATTTTTTTCTGTACACTTAATAAAGGTTTAACTAGTTCAGGATGTAGCTAACATTTTGTACTTTGCCTGAAATTAACCTTGTCATCCATATATTTAGGGTGAACAGGATCATTTCAGCTTCTGAAATGTTGCATTGCTTGAAAAGTGATTGAATAACCTACAGTGTTTTGCCAAGAAGTATCTTCAGAACAAATCTGAGATCTTGTGGCCTCAGTACAATGTTTCTTTCCATTTTACCCTAACCTTCATTCCAGTTTCCCTTACGTCCTAACTGGCAGCACAAGAGGGCAGGGGCGTAACTAGAAACCTCAGGGCCCCGGTGCGAGAATCTGTTAAGGGCCCCCCCACCCCCTTTCTCACTATCTACCCTCTCCCTCCCTACCCCCCTTCTCACGATCTCCCCTCTCCCTCCCTAACCCCCCTTCTCACGATCTATCCTCTCCCTCCCCCCCTTCTCACAATCTCCCCTCTCCCTCCCTAACCCCCCTTCTCACGATCTACCCTCTCCCTCCCTACCCCCTTCTCACAGTTTCCCCTCTCCCTCCCTACCCCCCCATCTCCCCTCTCCCTCCCTACCCCCTTCTCACGATCTCCCTCCCTAACCCCCCTCTCACGATCTACCCTCTCCCTCCAAACCCCCTTCTCACAATCTACCCTCTCACTCCCTACCCCCTTCTCACGATCTACCCTCTCCCTCCCTACCCCCCTTCTCACGATCTACCCTCTCCCTCCCTACCCCCCCTTCTCACGATCTACCCTCTCTCTCCCTACCCCCCCTTCTCACGATTTACCCACTCCCTCCCTACCCCCCCCCTTTGTAGGTCACTTACCATCAACTCCTGTGTTGGGAGAGTGAGGCGTTTGTCTCGGGTGCACCCGAGACAAACGCCTCACGCTCCCAACACTGTACTCTGGGCAGCGCTGAAGCAGGCGGCGGCAACGTCGGCAGCAGTGGCAGCGGCAGCGGCGGGGAGCAGAGGCTTCCTGGATTTCTGTCAGTCAGGGGGGCCCAAGAGTTGCCGAGCGGTTTTCAGCAACCCCCCTGACTGGCAGAACTCCAGGGCCCGGTCGCAGTCACGACCCCTGCGACCCCGGTAGTTCTGCCCCTGTGAACAATTAGGACAGGTGGAAAATTAATGATTTACACAATTAAATAAGCAATTAACCCCCTTTACCCCACCTATAAAGGGAACTCCACCCCTAACCACAGTGTACTTTTTTCTGTCCTTTGGACATATTGGGACAGGTGGTGGTCTCTGTGTGAGACCTTGTGTTAGCTTGCTAACCTTTATTTTACTTTTTTTCAGGGGCCCTCCTGTTGGATTGTGTATCCTATTTTTATCTGCTGCCCTGCTGTGCTGCAGGACGGCCTCATTTCACCCAGCATTATCTGTGTTTGTGCTGGATCTATACCTGACTGGTTTGGATGTCTCCTCCCAGCTGCTTTTCTTCATGTCTGCTGATCTAGGCTGTGATGTTCTGGAGTTTCTCTATGCCTCCCTGTACTCGTTTTAGCTGCTGAGGGGGAAGAATCCATTAATTTTCCCTCAGCAGCAGTAATAATCCCATAGAAAGTTTGTTCTTACTTGGATTCCTGATTTTCTTTTGTGGTGTCTGATGTCACTTCTGGGGGGTGTGGCTTCCCGTTTTGGCTCTCTGCCAGTGTATATTAACCTGTTAGTGTCCTTTAGGCTGTCTCTTGGTACAGCTATTGGTTACCTTCCCAGAGTCTTCTGTCTATCTTTGGCTTTGTGTGTTATCCTTCCCTTGCATTTTCAATCTCAGGGTAGGTATAACTAAGAAGATTTTTATGTTTAATAAAACTCTTTATATTATTTTGGTCATCTCTTTTGCAGATGTCATCCCATACTCCAGAGGATCCTGCTCCCGAGGGGCGCAAGTCCACTGCCAAGCGCAGGCATTTTACCTGCCGCGGGTGTGATACACCTCTAGAGCATGCTTACCCTTATAGTCGCTGCTCAAGTTGCATAGATCCCCCTGAAGCAGAACCCAATATACGTGATATGATGATTGGGTTAAAGATTTTGTTGGATCCTCTTTCAAGAGATTTGAGGATACACTCCAGATAAAGAGACCTAGGGCCCAGTCCCCTCCTAGGTTGGTCCCTATGTCTGAAGAGGCTTATCTCACTTTAGATGAGCTTGACTCTTCTGAAGAAGAAGAACCTGCTTCACCGTTCTGGTTTCCCATTGAGAAAACCCAACGGTTACTAAAGTCCATCCGGTCAGGGGACCAGGATGTTGACCCTAAGGAAGCTCCAGAAACCACCTCTAGAGGGCAAAGGGCCTTCAAAGTGGATGAGTCTCTCATTAAGTTAATGGAAACTGAATGGAAATTCCCGGAAAAAGGTCCGGTTATCACCTAGCGGTTCAAATCTATGTTTCCCCTTAATGTAGACCAGCAGCGACCATGGGGTCCTCTCCCTAAAGTCGATATGGCCATCGCCAAGATGTCCAAGAGGATCTTCTTCACACGATGCCATGGATGCGCAGAGTGTTCCTTGCGCCACAATTATGCGGCTGCTTCTGCCTCAGCTTCTGTGGCTATAGCCTCTAGCGAGGTTACTCATTTTCTGCGCACCAGAATGTCTCAAATCCAGTCGGATATTGATGCAGGTGTTCCAAGAGACGATATCTTGAAGCAGTTTAAAATGGCTCAACTGGCTGTGGAATTCCTTTCGGATGCTGCGCCTCAACATCTGAAGCTAGCCTCCAAATCTTCGGTGCTATCTGCTGCTGCAAGGAGACCCCCTATGGTTAAAACCCTGGAAAGCGGACAACGCCTCCAAATTTTTGCTTTGTGGGTTGCCTTACGAACCTGGCAAGCTGTTTGGCAGTTAGCTGGACAGGATCATGGAGGGCCTTTCTGACAAGAAAGGCAAATCCCTCCCCCAGCAGGGGGGCAGACAGTCCAGAGGATCCAGGTCCCAGGGACCTTCTAGATCCCAATGGCGTCAGGGGACTCAGAAGAGAGGAGCAGGTCGCTCCCGCGGGTCCTTTGAGAAGAGAAAGGACGTCTGGCGCCAGAGAGTCCGGAGGTAACCCCTCCTCCAGTGATAGACCCCCTGGTGGGAGGTCGTCTATCTTTTTTTCTGGAGGCTTGCGGGAAGTCCATATCAGACCTCTGGGTGTTAGATGTAGTCCGGTCAGGCTACAAAATAAGTTTTGTTTCCCTACCTCTTCTGAATTTTGTTCTGACAAGGATTCTCTCGCGCAAGAGGCTCAGAGTCCTAGAGGCATCTATCCATGCCTATATACAGAAGAAGGCGTTGGAGGAAGTTCCTCCAGAAGAGCGTGGATCGGGCGTCTTTTCGCCAGTGTTCCTAGTGCCCAAGATCACAGGAGACTGGCCGATGATCATAGATCTTCGCTATTTGAACAAGTTCATAGCGAGAAAGAAATTCCGCATGGAGTCCATCCGCTCTGTAATAAATATCTTACTGCCGGGAGACGTGATGGTCTCTATAGACTTGAAGGACGCTTACCTTCATGTTCCTGTTTGCCAAGGCCACAGGAAGTATCTGCGTGTGGCTGTATCCCTTTGTGGTGAAGTGAAACACCTTCAGTTTGCTGCCCTTCCCTTCGGAATCTCCTCTGCTCCTCATACCTTTACCAAGGTTGTAGTTGCCGTGGTAGCAATCTTGAGTCTAGAAGGCCTAGAAATCGTCCCATATTTAGACGATTGGCTTCTAAAAGCCGCTTCTACAGAAATTCTGTATTCTCATCTTCAGCAGACTCAGGCTTTTCTCCACCAGTTAGGGTGGATAGTAAACTTCCTAAAGTCCGAGTTGGTTCCATCCACTTCCAGGAAGTTTCTGGGGTTCATAATTGACTCGACCCGGATGACTCTCTCTCTGTCTCTCGACAGACATAATCGGGTTGTCAGAGCCGCCAGTTCTCTAAGATGCTCTGTCCATCCCTTGGAGGTTCGGGCTGGCTTACATCTTCCCTCCAATTTCCATGATACCAAGGGTATTGATGAAGATCAGACAGGACCAGACCTCGATTATTGTGATAATTCCATTCTGGCCAAAGAGGTCATGGTTCACCCAGCTCATGGGGATGAGTCGGTCTGTACTGGAAGCTTCCAATATCAGAGAACCCTGTGTTTCTGGGAACAGGTTCTCGTCTAGATCTGAGAATTCTCAATCTGACAGCCTGGAGATTGACAGCTCCCTATTGAAGGATAGTGGACTTTCTTCTGGGGTCTTGAGGACTTTGTCTCATTCGAGAGCGGAGTCTACTAATAGAGCTTACAACCGGATTAGACGCTCTTTTTCATTATGGTGTGCGAAGAACTAAGTGGGTTTCTCAGATCCCCCCATTTCTTCCATATTACAGTTCCTCCAAGATGGACTGGATAAAGGCCTTGCTCCCTCTACACTCAGAGTGCACACCTCAGCCATATCTGTTTTTTTAGGTAACTTCTGACTCAAGAACCCCTTATCAGGAGGTTCCTTAAAGGAGCTGAAAGGTTAAAACCTAAGATCCTGAGACCAGTCCCTCAATAGGACCTTACTGTCATGACATGAAGTACCTTTCCTGGAAGGCTGCCTTCCTAGTAGGTTGAACTTGATGGACTTTGGTCTTTTTTCAACCTTATGAACTATGTTACTATGTAGTGGCGATTACCTCTGCCAAGAGAATTGGTGAGTTGCAAGCTCTGTGTGCCTTTGAGCCTTACACCTTAGTGTTTCCCTAAGGTTCCTGCCAGCTTTTTTACCGAAGATTCCTTCGTTTCAGAACATTAATCAGGTCATTTCTCTACCTGTTTTTCACCCGGATCCTTCAACAGAAGAAGAATCTCTTCTACATACTCTTGACATCCCCAGATGTCTGCAGATCTATCTGCAAAGATCCGGTGTCTTCAGGAAAGATGAAAATCTCTTTCTACAGTTTTTTGGCAGGAACAAAGGATCTAAAGCTTCTAAACCATCCCTGAGCAGGTGGATTAAGGAAGCCATCAGAGAATCCTTCTCAGCTCAAGGCTTGCCTCCTCCCGCCTTTGTCCGCGCTCACTCTACCAGAGCGGTAGCTACCTCGGCTGCTAAAAGGGGCCTCATCCCTCTTCAACATATTTGTGCTGCAGCCTCCTGGAGTTCTGACTCCACTTTTATAAGCCATTATAGGCTAAATTTAAGACGTTCGGAAGACACTGCTTTTGGGCGGTCTGTTCTGAACGTCGTTCAGCCGGAAGACCCTCCCTCATAGGTGATCTTCTAGCTACTTCCCCTCTTGTGCTGCCAGTAAGGACGTAAGGGAATCGTTAATTTCTAACGATAATTTGTTTTCCCTTAGTCCTAACGGCAGCACACTAATATCCCTCCCTCTTATATTTTTTTATTATTCTTGTTATAGCACACTGTGGTTAGGGGTGGAGTTCCCTTTATAGGTGGGGTAAAGGGGGTTAATTGCTTATTTAATTGTGTAAATCATTAATTTTCCACCTGTCCTAATTGTTCACAGGGGCAGTAATACCCCTCTTGTGCTGCCGTTAGGACTAAAGGAAAACAAATTATCGTTAGAAATTAACGATTATACTCAGATTGCACATAAAACCATTCTTCCTGCTGCCAAGGATATTGACCAAGAAAACCAGGGGGGACTGTCCCCTACATAATTTTATTCATTATTTTTTTTAAACATTACCCACAGTTCTACCAGGGTGTTTTCATGTTCATCTGAAATACTATAAATAGTTCCAATGAATGAAACAAAATGAATGTGTAGTTGCAAGTATTGTCTAAGAATGAAAGAAGGACAAGAATCCTACATGGAAATCACATACAATTTCCTATAAACATTGAAGTAAACATTATTCTGGAAGAACATTTGATGAGAACCATTCACTTGCATTGTTTGTGACCAAAAAGGCATGACGACTTCTCTTGCAGAACATCAGCCAAAATAAATCACTGGTCTTTCACAAGTAATTTACATCACATGACAACAACTGAAACCCTAGCTTTCCTTTAATATCCACATATATTTATTCTTTCAGTATGTGGTACAGCACATCTGGACTCTATAATTTGTGCATTAGATTTTACCATTCTTTGTCTTTTCACAAATAAGAAGCGATGCCAACATTAGATATGGTTGTCTGGTTGACCAAACTGCATGTTCCCCACCCACATTAGAGTTGTGAGCAGATACTAATTATATACCAGGCTTCAATTGCATGCAGTATGAGAACTGGAAATGGTTTAACTCTTTCAGTGTCAGAGAGATGAGACATGCATTAAGATGTATTGTACACAAATCCTGCACTTAGGGAGTTAACGGTATTATCGGACATCAAAAATCTGCCCAGTGTATTTTTTAAAATCTGCCTCAATGATTTAATTGGGCAAAAACTCTAATTCTAACTCTTACGAGCTAGCCACCTTGCTTTAAATTAACCTGGCTTTTTGTGTCATTTTTAGCTGCAACATGACATGTCCTCCTGGCCAGTTTGGCGTTAACTGTGACCAGTATTGCAGCTGTCACGATAACAAGTGTGATCCAGTCAGTGGTGCCTGCTATATGGGTAAGTCTTCTATATAATGGTAAACTGGTACAGGCAAGGAAAGGAGAAATCTGCCTTTGTAGGTACACATCTTCTGCTTCTTTAAACTGACAACCAAAGACATTGGTTCAAACAACCCTTAGAAAGAAATGGTATTTGAAATAAATTCACAACAGAAAATAATACATTCTTAAAATTCTTGTTTGTGCAATGCATTTAAAAGTACTATTAGAGAAACTATACAATGATATTTATTGTCATCTACTTTATTCCAATAATCCTCATTCAAATGCATTTGTTCCTGTTGCCATGCGTAACATTTGCTAAGCTATAGACAAGGCCAAAAAGTGGACATGCCAACTCTCCTGGATAGCCAGACCAAAGGAGTTTGCAACTGACAAATACACGCTTGTGTGGCAGCTTATCCTGTTGTACGAGCGTGTCAATGAGTTGCCAGTACTAACAAGTGTGAGATGTGCAACTCCCCGTGTACAAATCTGTGATTTCATACTAAAAAGAACTGTTCCTGTGCTTCAAAGAGAGGAAGTGTTCCATCCAGCAGGCAACATAACAAGCATTTTATATGTTTCTTTTGGGACTCTACTCTTTGGCTTCTTCTGCCTGGCTGACATTGAACATTTGATGGTAAGAAGCATATGGAAATAAGTGAATTGAAATGTTGATTTATTGAACTTTACAAGCATTCTATAGCCATAATTTTGGGTACAGTAACAATATATGTATAATTTTACATTATTACAAAGTGCACATACTTTTCCATTGATTTGCCAACCTGTTATTTTTTTAGACATACATTGAGATGTTAGTGTCATGTCTGGGAAGTAATTGAAATACTTTATGGTTCTAAGGTATTCAATGAGATTAACCGTTCCTGTGCCAGATGGATGCGATATATTAGATGTTCTAATTAGATGTCAAGGCAAATTATTGAATGTCTATTTGTGTGTGTGTGTGTATATATGAGCATATTTATATATGTACTCATACATGTTTCTATACATTCAATTTAGATTGCAAAAGTATTTAGTGCAAATAGTTGAAAGTTTGGGATGACAGTAAGTGTCATATATATTTCTTGTTAGACTTCTTTCACAATACTTACTTAACCCATGATTCTGTGTACTGTCTATTTTAGCCAAGGTCATTGTAGGAAAGTATCTACAAAATTCATAATACCACATATAATTATGATTAAGATAAAAGGTAGCATGAACAACTTCTTTGTTTTCAAAAATGTATTACCATCTATCCAAAATAGAGCTATGAACATTACTTTTTTCCATTTTCTGGAAGTAGGTTACATTCTATGTATTTCATAGAAATTATGTCAGGAAAAAAAGGTGAAACAGTTGTACTAGAAAGACTCAACTATCATATGTTAAAGAAGATTGTATGCATTGCACTTTCTGTCTAATGCATATCCATGCTGACCAGCTAAGGATGAATAATCCATACAGATTTCAGGTCATAGAAAAGACACTGGAAGGTAATGCAGAAATAACTGTTCACTATTCTTGTTCTTGGTTATAAAATATTTACTCTCTAGCTGACCAATCGATGGAAGAGTGTTTTTCCCTTCCAAGCTAAGAGATTCCTGTTATCTCCTACTGTAGACTGTATGTTCCTGTAGGCAGGGACCTCCTTTTTGTATTTTTTTTATATACATTTTATGCTGTTTGCCCATTAAATGGCACTACAGATTTCATTTTACAGTATACAGGTATTATTTTTGGTTTGATTGTGTAGTTGTAGTTCCTGCAGCATTATTTTATCCTTAGGGGGATCAGAGCATAAATATTTCAAAGCAGTCCACGTCTGCTTGAAATGTGTTGCTTAATATGCCATAAAATTTTTATAAAAAGCCAGTCTTTAAATATCTGAAATAACATTAAATAGTAATGAAACATATATTGAACTCTGTATGTATGGCAAAATTATGTATTTTTATAAAATATTACCATATAACATCTGTTTTATATACCCCAACTGTAAAATGTTTTATGCTTCCTGCAGAAATATGGTCCATGTGCTATGGAAAAGGGATGAACCCAAAATAATTTTATTCAACACAAGGCCTGGAGGGCCAGATACAGATAATATAAAAATGGTGTATAAAATATGAATAAGTAAACAAAACAGAAAAATATCTGTCATTACAAGGAAAACCTTGATAAGAGAGCTGTAACTATTGGTCGATGAAGCACACTTAAGTCTAAGAATGTATTCACTGAAGGGAGAGCTGGTAGGAGACTTGTAGCTTTGACTCATTGACTTGACTACTTACTCTGATGGCCCATCCCCCAAAAACTTTTGCTGCTTGATTGGCCCTGTGTTATGCTCTCCTCAACTATTAAATAATGTATTATACAAGCCCTACTGGCTGGAGGAACCTACCAATGGTCACCCTTTGTAATGAACAGTGAGCTAGGGACCTAAAGCATTAAATCCTCTACAAACTCTGCAACCTATTCTCCCTTTAACAATTACATTTCTGTGTGTAGTGGGTTGTGTGTAATTTAATATGATCCTAGCTTTAGTGTTCGAATAATCAGAATTGTATTAAAGACAGGAGGTGAATATTTTGCATTATATTTATTTACTGAACGTCATAGCAGCAAAGAAAACCATGGTAACAATAAATCAATAGATAAAAACCCACACAATCTATATAACCCTGCCCCTTGAATAGGTTCCTCTTTCTTGCAGCGACTTCCAGTAACTTAAGAAAAAAATGTTAACAGTAACCTCGAAGTAACGATCCACATAACCAAGATCTGATACCATCAGGATTGAGGTAGAAATTGCGATATAACTAAAGATTTCATAATAACTTAGTAACCAAACAATAAATATACACACTAAAAAGTAAACCACCTAATTACTATAGATGTAATCACTCAATCACTATACAGTACAAAACATAGATATAAAGCCCCACAAACCTTTAGAGTTTTGAGTAGATAGGGAAGGGAATATGCATTAAAAGGCCGTTTGGGCGGGAAAAATATTCGCCTTTTGTTTTTAATAAAATTCTGATTACTCGAACACTAAAGCTAGCATAATCTTCAATTTTATGTCAAGATCAGGAGGCTCATATTTTTGTTTTAACGCTGCTGAACCGGGGCACTTGCCGCATGATCTACCGGACGAAACTAGAAATGCCTAAAGGTGGATTCCCTAGACCAGTCTGCTGAGCGCAAGATTTCCTGCAAGGAGCAACCACAATAAACGGCTTGAGAGGAGTTGAAATCCAGTGCCCGAATATCCGACATTTGGCGGAAAGAGAGTAAACAGAGTAAAGTGGCCATCTTTGATGACAACGAATCATTGTCTGGCCAATACATGAAAAGATTGAGAACCAGAGAAACATCACAAAAGGAAGAATATCAGGGGGCTGGCAGACGCGCCAGACCCATACCCCACAATAATAGACAAGGGATCACTCTGCCTAACCAAACACCAAGCTCTCCATTTGCGCCATGCTCAGAGGTAACTTTGTCTGGTGCCAAAGGACCAGGAATACCGAAGCAACGATCTAGCCGTATGTGATAGGCCTGACATATTCCAGGCACCCCTGAAATTGACCATGCTGTCATGGAAAGATGGCGATCTAGAATCAGAGGGTGTGAATTGCCACCTTGCCACCTTGATCTAGAAGAAGACGAGGATTCCAAGGGAGAAGCATGGGGTCCTTGAAGGACAGTTCCAGCAGCGCTGGGAACCAAGGTTGGGTTGGCCACATAGGAGATATAAGGAGAAGAGAGACAGTCTTTTCCCCGACACTCTAGGCCTGGAGACAGATGAGGAGGAGTGAGCCAAGTAGTTGGACTCTGAATCTGAATGTGGGGTAGGGAACTTGAGCGGCTTCCGGGTGGGTCTAAGGGCCTACCTGGGTTGGAGCTGCTGATATAACTGGAGCTGCCGGTAAAGCAGAAGCCAGAGCCTCCTGAATGGCCGTCTGGATCGTATAATAATTTTCTATTTGGCTCAAATTATCAGATTATGGCTCATATAAATTCACAGAACGTGGGCTCACCACTATAATATCAGCATAGACGCAGGGATCCGTAGTAGGGCTCACCCACTGCAAATATGTTTTTTATATTTAGAATGTTACAAAGGGTTAATCTAATTAAGTGCCAATATTTGTGCAGCGTTTACTACAGCTTTAAATAACTATCTAAGAGGTGTATTACACCAAACAGATAAACTAGCTGCCACATAGCTTAGGTAACTGGGAAAATGCGTGGTAAAAATTAGCATAGCATGCCCTCCACAAGATGGAGGGTGCATGAGATTTCTGCATGCCACCTCCAAGATGGCTGCCGGAACAAAAACAAGCATTCTCAAAAAACCAGCCCCAAAAATCGTCTCACAACCATGAGAGGTAAACGGGGGACCTTCTGATACGAAGGAAGACCATAAAAATTAAGAAAAACGGGCTCAAAACGCTTAGGCAATAGCGCGCCACCACCAAGATTGCCACCGCACAACAGATAGGCAGGCTCTAATACCTTAATAGTTAACCTAAGGTATGAAAAACACTTTCCCAAAATAACAAAATAATGTTTAGAAGACATACTATGTCATATCAGAATAGCACTGACCTGTGGAGAAGCAGCAAAGAAAGAGGAGTAACCTATTCAAGGGGCAGGGTTATATAGATTGTGTGATTTTTATCTTTTTGTTTATTGTTACCATGGTTTTCTTTGCTGCTATGAGGTTCAGTAAAGAAAAACAATCCAACTCATGAGCCCCCTGATCTTGACACAAAATTCTCATAGCAGAGTGGAACAGAACAGGCCTGGACTGGTTATCGGTGGATCAGCTGCTGTAGGACCACGTATTGTATAGGGTTGTGTAGTTTAACACTGCATGATATTAGTAAACTAAAGTGCAAACATGTGTATCCAGCTGGTGGCTACACGTACTTCATTTGGTGGCCACTGGCCTTAAAGTGCCAGGGCTGCCTAGTCATGCCTTGTTCAGCCCTGGGAGAAATTGTTGCCATGTAGCAGTAAACTTCATAACAGCCATTTCTCTGTGATCAAGTAGCCTATTTAAACACTGCTCATATAGTTACTAATGTAGAAATGTAGGTTCATTTGCAGTATGAGACCTAAGCTGCTCAAAATTCTCTTTATTCTCTTCATTAAATCAACATGCAAATCAAAAAAAAAAATTTCAGATCAATGTACAGCAACTACTTTTCTTGCATTTTTGTCAAGCAGTGGGGATGTGGAAAGCTTTGCCAAATTAAAACACAGTTGCAATGTGCACAAAATTATTTGTGCACATAAAGAATTACCGTATTTGCTCGATTATAAGACGACCCTGATTATAAGACGACCCCTCAAAATCTAAATATTAATTTAGGAAAAAACAAAAACCTGAATATAAGACGACCCTATAGGAAAAAAGTTTTACTAGTAAATATTAATTCATGTAAACAGAGTGGCATATAGGGGGTTAAAAGGCATATCATGGGACAGAGTGGCATATAGGAGGGTATAAGACATCTCTGGAGGTATATATATATATATATATATAACTGCTAACAGGAATCACACTCCTATCAAGCCAAGGCAGCCAGTACATGCTGGAACCTGGGGATGATAGTGTGAGTACAGCCTCCCTATGCCATGCTACCACCACCACCCCCCTTACACATCCATGCTATCACACACACACTCATTCACAAACATTTAAATACTCATTCATTCCATTAATCACACATACCTGCTCAAAAACCCTCCCCCACCCCCTTACCTGAACTGCAGATCTCTCACTCGAAGACTTCTGCAGGGGCCCGGCTGTGCGAGCAACTTCTCTGGCCCCACCCCCAGAGGAAGGAGGGGGGAGGCAGAGTTATGTGACACTCTGCTAGCTTCCTGTTCTCCTGCTGCTAGTACACGAGACGCTGCTCGCGACCAAAGCACCGGTAAGCAGCCTGGCCCCAGCGGACATTTTTTTGAGGTCTGATTAGAAGACGACCTCGATTATAAGACGAGGGGTATTTTTCAGAGCATTTGCTCTGAAAAAAACCTTGTCTTATAATCGAGCAAATACGGTATATACAGTGGTTGAGGATAAAACGTTTCAATGTTATTGAAAAGATGGTGGGACTATATAATAAAGGCAATAGTTGAAGAAAACAGCTCTTCAATCAAAAAGGTGGTGTTCCAAACACATGATCATATGGCATCAATAGCATCAATGAAAAACAGTTATAAGTTATTTCTAAAATATACTGCTATATAACAAGATATAAAAGAAGAGACTGCATAACAACATATCATAACATATATCGTTATAACATAATGTTTCGAGTGGGAGTTGAATGTTCAGATGTTTCTATAGCTAATAGCTTTTTTGAAGCTACTCAATGTAAGCTCCAGAAACTCATACTTGAGTATCATATTATTTCTATGTTATTCTTTTAGAAGCAAATCAGCGCATGGGTGTAATAGGAGCTGGAGCTCTCGTGGCCTTACTTCTTATTCTTCTTCTATCCTTACTTTGTTGCTGCTGTGTCTGTCGCAAGAAAGATGACTCACCTGAGTAAGTTTGTCTTAATACTAATACTAAGATAATATGTACGGTATATATGCATTGCTACTGACATTTCAGATATAATATATGATATATATATATATATATATATTTAAAATGTGTTCTGAAGCCAAAAAGCATAGTTGTTATAGTCTATGCCCTTTCTATTTGTGTTAGGGGATTGTGTTTTTATTATTCATACCGCTATAATTCAGTAACTTTTTTTAGTTTGCTATTTTTTGTGTGCTGTTGTTTATGCATCAGCTAAAGTTCCTAAGTAACCGAATAAACAGCATATAACCAACAGGTATATACTGAAAATGCTATTCAAAAAAACACCTATTTCAAATATACAAATCAGGGATTCACTGGTACTACATTAATGATAAGCAAAACAGCCATGTTAGTATTAGATAGAATTGGCTGCAGTTGGAGTACCCTGACAAAATGGAAAACTATGAAATATATGGCCATATGGTATGATACAATCTCCAATAGTTATATTTGTGTTATACCAAACAAAGGTGCCATTTCATAGGGTTAACAAATCCATCTACATGTTGTGGTCACTGGCATAGAGTGCATAGATGAAGAATTTCCAAGCTGAACAAATCGTTTTTAAAAAAAACAATTAAATTGTTTAACAGAGTATCTTTTTATTTTACACTCCTAAATCCTGCACCTTTAACATAACTAACTTGTTTGCTAATGCCTTCCATACAGAGGAGCACAAGACCAAATAAATAAGAAAACTCCCCGACGTTTTTGTGGACGGTTTAGCAGAATCAGCACTAAGTTGCCTCGAATTCCTTTGCGCAGACAGAAGCTGCCAAAAGTTGTGGGTAAGATTATTATTTCATGGGCATTTAGCTCTAAATTACACAGATCAAATGAAGTTATTATTTTTTTATTTTGAAATATGCGTAAGACCTTATTTTCATATGTAATGGCAATGTAATCTTCAATAGGCAGTCATTTTTTTTTTAATAAAAGGCCATGTCAAGAACATTGGTAAGTATAACAAGATCAAGCTGCTTACATCACTTGTGTAAGGTATTCTTTTGAGAATTCACCAATTATTTCAAGACGTCCAACCGTCAGTTAGTTGAGCTACGTTGGCACTTCTGCTTATCTGCAATTTGTTTTGTATTTTTAAAGTCTTATCTTGAAGAAAACCTCAGTAAATTTAGCCTTTGAAGTGTTATCCTTTGTCTTCCTAACCTGTTAATATTGGGATATGCACTAATTCTAATAATTCAACATTGAATCTGCCCTTGGTGCAGTCATGTGAAGGATGCCATGAACAATATGGTAATACAAATTATGTCTACTCACCTCTTTGGGAATCCTCTCTACATCTGTGGAGTCTATTCACTAAACAGACAGTTGACAGGATGGTTTGCAGGAGAGTTGTGGTTTCAGAGTCGTGAGAGTTGTACTTGGAAAGTGTGGAATTCATTCTCATCAGTTTCAGCTAACTTTCCCTGCAGCTCTTCTGCCTCAGACACAGCCTGATGCACAGGTCTTTGTCATTAAAAGCCAAGTAGGGAAAGGGATAGCTGTGAGTGAGCCCCTGTGGATGTCTGGGCCATGGGCAGTTATCCATTTTGCTCTTCGGTAATTAAGGCCATGACTATAACAATATTCACAGGCATTTTTTTTACATTTGCAATAAAAACGGCGGAATTCTACAAGTTAAAGCCGCCACATACCATGATGCTAATTCAGTATCCAAGATGATGTTCAAAAACAGTTGGAATGCCAAATATTGCCTTCATTTGTTGTTTTTGGCTTCAAGGTTGTTCTTATTTCATATTTCAAGCGGAGAATAACATTGTAACAGAAGCAGTTTATGCTAGCATGTAATTGATATAAGTTCTTGTCAGTGTATTGAATAGCTGAGGACATGTCAACAGAAAGTGATTAAATTCTGCCATATGTAAACTTTGAACTGAGCAATATATTTATTTTACTGGCAGTTTTTCGTTCTGCCATCTGCTTCTATGTTTGACAGAGCACAATTTGTTTAAATGCTAAAACCCATATGTTTCAGAAAATAAATGCATCTAATTTTATGTTTTCCAGAAGCTATTTTTATGAAAATCTTAAAAAAAGAAAAAATCTCTTCCTTAGGCACCCTTACCCCTGAAAAGAAAAAAAAAGTGTATAAATCTATTTGCTGGATGCGCTAACATCTGTGTTTTAGGTGTTTTCAAATGTGCGTAAACTTATAGAAGGTTGAATACATGTCACTAGAACATTTAACTCAGGTCAAAATTTACTTAAACTAATTATTTTGTCTGTATGTCATAGCACAACTTGGCTGTTTGAGGTATGGAGTCTACACACTTAATCCAAAGTTTCAGATAACCCTATATGCTTGTAAAAGATTTTCAACTAGATTTGGCAAGGCCCGCGTGTCAACTGTCTGCAAAGTCTGCAAAGTTGTATCCAAATTAACACTAGAGAAAACATGGCAAAAAAGGTCATTGGGTCTTTCAGCATTGCATGGCATCATCTTTGCTTGACACCAGTCAGATCAGGGGTTCCATACGCTGTCTTTAATGCAGACTAACAAAATGGGATTTCATATTTACTACATTGAGAGATTTTTTAAAAATCTGGAATTTTGGTCTGCTCTGTATACTGGGATGGAAACCACTGGTTTAGATCATAGCTAATAAATGTTACAAGAAAATGACTTGCCTGTGAGGAAGGGTGTTTGAGAACCAACACAAGATGCCATTGAGTAGAAGTTGTTTCCTGTGGGCCATATAATATGTTCAAGGATCATCTTTATCATTTCTCCTATTGTCAGCTAATCAGAAACCAGAATGGCACCACTATAAGCTCACCAATTGCCAATGCTTATTCGGGAATTTTATTTTGAAAAGCAGAAGTAAGTGTAAGGTAAAAATTAAAACTGTTTTTCTAACAACTTCCTATTAAGAATACTGTAACTGCACATCAAGGTAAAAATTAATAGTTTGTTAACCCCTATTGATAATGCATTTAAAAAATGAATACAATTTTAAACAAGAATATATACATTCTACATTTTCCTATCTGAATAATTTTGAAAACGTTTCACATACATGTCAAAAACATTATGTAATCAAATCTATAAGATAGCACACAAGGCAGGACCCTCAATGAGAATAGGTTAACAATTCAAATGTCTAGATTTGTAAAATAATTACAAATTGGAGGTAATTTAAAAGGTTTAGCTTCCCGTTCAATTATAAGGAGGCGATGGAGATGTGAGATTGACCAAGGATTCAACTGAAAACAAGTTATTATAAAGGAACAACATAGGCATGGTTATCTCTTTTAAGTAGTGAATTAACAAGCACTTAATATGAGAATTCCTCTTTGGTTGGTATCAGTAACTGGTTCCAGACTTTCAAAATAAGATATCAGCACTACACTTTTAGGAGCAAGACAATGTAGCCAAATCTGTCATGAATGAATGTAATGTAGTTAAGTAATTACTATACATTATAATAATTATTAGGAGTGCAGTCCATAATGGCGCCATACTGCCTGTTCATATATGCCCCAGACAGCCTTCTGGTGTAATGTATTATATTCCACATGATACAATGTATCATTTAAACTTTGCTTCAGTATTCTTCATAGTTCCATGTAGTTCTTCCTGAGCCAGTCCTCAACATTCCAGGATTTAGACCCAAGGAGTGTTCCAGCAGAGGCTTTGCTGGTAAGAGAGTACTATTGGTGCCCAACTTTTGTACACACACTATTATAGTGATCTAAAGGGATAAATATATTATTTTTATTGGTTCCTAAAAAAAATTAGGTGGCTCATACATTTGTATATGACAGAACAATCCCACTTTCATTTGTGTAGTCTTGAATATGATACCCAGAAAACATTTGTTATTGATGTGTCTTGAGGTCATGGTTGGGGAACCACTTTTATAACAAAAAACGGTCTCTTTATAGATATTGTTCATAAATTCATTTATTTTAAGTTTGGAATATTATTACAGTGCAAATAATATTTGTCTGGGATTTTAGCCTTGGTGTTTTTCATATCTAGTAAGCATGCTGTTGTTTCTTCACAAAATTCAGTATATCACATTTATTATCTATACTTTATACAATGTGATAAACAGGCCACCTGGATTAAAATCATATCAGTTTTTCAAATTATATGCTTAATGCATTTTCCTAGATCATTTAATCTGCTTATTTTCAATGGCTATATGGTAATCATTAAAGAGGACATTTACTGTAATATGTACAGATGGTATGTGAGCCTAGCCAAACCTCTCTGTTTCAGTTCTGGAAGATCTGTTCAGTTCTGGCAAAACTAACGGCATATACTGTATGTTAGCATTTCTGTGTTCAAACAGATTACAGGCTTGAAAATGTCCCAAGGTCACCAGTTCTTCTTATTTAATAGTCTTTTTGAGGGTATAGTTAGGAACTCACAGCATTCTTCTTGCATTGCAAATGTAACCAGATGCTCAGTAGCGTAAGCCTAGAACCAATTCTGTTGCTAACAGAATTGTCTTGGTATGTCCCCTTTAGCATACGAAGACATTCTGGACAATGATATGTTTCCAACTTTGTGGGAACAGTTTGAGGAAGGCCCTTTTCTATTCCAGCATGATTTAGCCCTAGCGTACAAAGCAAGGTCCATAAAGAAATGGTTGCATGAGTTTGGTGTGGAAGAACTTGACAGGCCCACACATAACCCTGACCTCAGCCCTATCAAACACCTTTGGGATGAGCTGGAACAGAGATTGCGGGCCAAGAGTCCAACACCAGTGCCTGACGTCAGAAATGGATTGACTAGGCAAACAGAAACCCTCCAAAACCTTGTGGAAAGCCTTCCCAGAAGAGTGGAAGCTGTTATAGTGCAAAGGAGGGACCCAACTACATATTATTGTATTTAGAATGCAATGTCATAATAGTCCCTGTTGGTGTAACTGTCAGGTGTCCCAATACTTTTGTCCATATAGTGTACATGCTCGCACACATAGACATCCCTGCTCAGAAACAATTATACATAGACTTCCATTCTCAGATACTCTTATACACTTATACACTTATAGTAGGGGAGCAATCTACTCTATTACACCCTTGACCCATGTGCCTATGTATACAATGGAGGACCTGATCTCCACCAGGTATTTGCCAGACTTGATTCACAGTCTTCTCTACTTTAACAGGAGAATATTAAAGCCCTTGTTTCAAAATAGTTATTCACGCTAGTGGCAACAGAAACCACAGGTCTTTGTGGTTTTCTTAAAGGAGAGCCGGTTTTCATGGGTATCTTAAAATCCTTTCATCACAGTCATTTAGTTTCACACACAACAGAAGGGAAAATGTTATCCTTAATGTCTGTTTTTATTGCCAGAGGCAACTGTTATTTCACTTGGATAAAATGCTTTGGTCAGAGGCCCTGTTTTGCTTGGCAGACAGTATCTGCCATGTGTTTGTGTTCTTATATATTTTGTGACTAAAAACAAATCTAAATATAGGCTGAACAAATGTAAGCAATTTAGCTAAAGAAAGATCTAAACGCATTATGATCATAATAGAATGTTAATTTTCTATATGAGCAGACTTAACCTTGTGCAATGAAGAAGATACTTGGATATGTGGCTTTTTATTATCCTAGAACACAGAATCTATGTGGGGATGCCACCTCTGCGGTAGACTGGATCTCTCTCCAGCTAGCACTCAATAAAAAAAGAGCAGGGTCTATTAAGACCCCCGTCTGACTGCTCCCCTGTGCTCCTGCCGGCTCTGGTATGTGATGTCATATGCTGATGCTCAGCTGACATTGGAGAATGAATCCCCCCATGACCCTGCAAGGGATAGCGCGGCAGCTCGCAGGGTGAGCTGCATCAGAGACCGACTGAGGCTTTCTGAGGTAAATGAGCTGTGTATATGTGTGTCTGGGTATATTAGTGTGTGTCTGCCTAGTTATGAATGTGTGTTTGCCTGTATGTTAGTGTCTGTGTGTATGCTAGTGTCTGTCTCGGTATGTGTGTTGTGTCTGTCTGGGTATGTATGTTAGTGTCTGTCAGAATATGTATGTGTCTCTGCCTGTATTTTAGTGTCTGACTGGGTATGTATGCTCATGTCTGCCTGGGTATTTTAGTGTGTTTCTGGGTATGTATGCTAATGTCTGGCTGGGTATATCTGGGTATGTTAGTGTGTGTCTGTGTGTGTTGGTATGTTTGCATGTGTGTCTGGGTATGTTAGTGTGTGAAGATTTTTCTTCCTGGGTATGTTAGTGTCTGTCTGGGTAAGTATGTGTGTCTTGGTATGTTAAGGTTTGTGTGTAGGGGTATGTTAGTGTGTGTGTGTAAGGGTATAATAGTGCATGTCTGTGTATGTTAGTGTGTGTCTGGTTATATTAGTAAATGTGTGTGGGAGTATGTCAGTGTATGTGTCTGGGTATGTTAGTATGTGTTTCTGAGTATTTTGGTATGTGAACATGTGCCTTTGGCTATGTTAGTTTTTGTGTGTGTCTACATGTTAGTGTGTGAACATGTTTATTTGGCTATGTTAGTGAAAGTGTGACTGTAACTTAGTATGTGTAGGGGCACTTTAGTGTGTGTACATGCAGGGAACTAATCGTCCGCGCACTGAAGTGGCCGATTAGGCCGCGCCAGGGCCGTCTTTAATGCGGAGCAAAAGACCACAGCACCCGCGGTGGGCCGGCACACCGAGATGCCAATGCAGCCGTTGCTGCTGCAAGTTTTAAAGCGGAGGTAAGACACACCGTGTCGCCCAGTGCCTCAGTGAGGCCTTTTCGTCCCGCCCCTTTGAAGACGCAACGGGCCGCTGAAGGGGGCGGAGTCACAGCTCCTCGTGAGTCGTGACAAGGAGAAGAATATATCGGAGGAGCGCAGTCTGCAGGGAAGGAAGGCAGCAAAACGGTAAGTATAAAAAAAGAATAATTGGGGTGATAGGTGGAAGGGGACCCATATTCAAAGGGGGGCTGCCTTGGGATAACAATAAAATACAAAAAGTGGGTGGCTGGTGGGGTATAAGTACACAACAGGGTGGTTGGGGCATCACATAAATCAATACAAAGGGGGGTGGGTGGCTGGGAGCAATACACATGGGTACATTAACCAGTACAAAAGGGGGCATCAATACACAAGGGAGGGGGGCTGGCTGGGGACATTACATAAATTAATACACAAGGGTGTTGGGACATAAATGCACAAAGGGGGCTGGCTGAGGGCAGAAATGCACATGGGGCAATACACAAGGGTGTGGGGGGGGATACATTAAAACCAAAGGGGGGTGGCTGGGACATCAATACACAAGGGGGGAAACACACAAAAAACAAACCAGTGTGGAAAGCATTTTTTATGCTTTGTGTAGATTAACCCATACTGATGCGGTTATCAGTGTAGCAGAGCCTGTCCTAGTATGTGTGTTTGGTGTGGCAAGTCCTATGTGTACAATCTTGGTGCTGGGCAAGTGTTATGTGTGAAATATGGGTGCTGAGCAAGTTCTATGTGTGCTGTATGGGTGCTAAGCAAGTCATATATGTGCAATATGGGTGCTAAGCAAGTCCAAAGCAGTCAAAGGGGCAGCAAAATGAGGTTTTGCCTATGTTGACAAAAACCCTTGCACCAGCCCTGTTATCAACAGAAGCTTTATTATTATAAAAGAGATTCAAGCAGAATAATCGCTGTGAGAAATTTTCACATTTTGCCTGGAGTTTGCAGGCAATCCTGGGGCCCATCATACAAATATTTAGCTAAACACAGGCATGAATCTGAATTTTAAAAACCTATGGTTTTCATCCTGTAGGCATTTTTTGTAAATTTTTTTTAAATAAGTGTGAGGCACAGTAATTGCCATATCAGCATATCTGGAAACTTTCTAAATGACTTAAAATATTAAGGCAAGAATGGAAAATTGTGCCCCCCAGCTATGTGCCCATAAACACACATATACACATACACAGTCCTTGCACACGACTGCCCATAAACACACATGTACACGTACACTGCCCTTACACACGACTGCCTATAAACACACATATACACATATGCTGCCCTTACACACGACTGTCCACACGCTGCCTTTACACACACCTGCCCATTAACACGCATATACACATACACTGCCTTTACACACACCAGCCCAGTAACATGCATATACACTTACACTGCCTTTACACACACTGCCTTTACACCCACCTGCCCATTAACATGCATATACACTTACACTGCCTTTACACACACTGCCTTTACACCCACCTGCCCATAAACACACACATACACATACACTGCTATTACTCGTCCCTGCCTTTACACACACATATGCACATACACTGCAATTACTCACCCCTGCCTTAACACACACATATGCACATACACACCAGCTTACAAATACCTACACTGCTCTTACACATACCTGCCCATACACGTACACAAGTTAAAAAACACACACATATATACGTACACTGCCCTTTCTCCCCATCTCTTACCTTTCTCATCTTCCATCCTCCACCTTCCATTCAATTTTGGGAGTACAACATCCATCACTCCAGGCCTCTGCTGCAGTGCTCCCTCATCACTATGGCTATTGATGCAGAGCGCAGGGGTGATGTCATAACATGCGCTCGGCATCATTTGCCGGCACGTAGTGACGAGGGAGCATGGAAGCCGAGGTATGAAGCAACAGACTTCGCGCTCCCTAATGTTGGGCCGGTTGGAGGGAGATTGTGATCTCCCCAACCAGTACTGCAGCTTCTGATCAGGCACCTGTGCGCCCCCTCGCCCCTTCCTACAGCCCTGTAGCCCATCTTGTATATTCTTTGTAGTGAGTTGTCAAATGGCTCTAATACCGGCCTTCATGGAAACTTTGAATTCTCATTATTTAAAGATAATTTAAAGATTAATTGAATTACCTGCATTCAAGCAGGGATAGCCACCATAATATACTATTCATAAATGCACTAATTGGCTCTTAGATATGATCATAGTAGTGCGAGCCAGCTCCAGATTGTGTGACCCTGAGAATTTACCCCTTTACCCTGTGAGTCTGTGAGACCCTGAGAGCAGGGCAAAAAGACAAGATCAGTTCATAATTTATGTTTTACATGGCATATTGGGGAAACAATAAACAATTTACCATTATTCTGAGACACATTGATAATCTTGCTAGTTGATCTCATGAAAATATGTGGTCTCTGTATAATAAATAGTTGTATAGTCTTCCGTTGGGGTCTTGATAAAGGCTTTCTGCAAACAAATGTATCCTTTTCTGTGTTGTATTAAAATGTAAGTGTTGTCCTGGGGTGCTGGATCTCTCACTTGGTGCTTTCTCACGTCCTACATGCTGTTTCAATAGTTGATTGAAATTTGTGTATGCTGGTAGTGTTTTCTTAATTCGCTGCATCTAATAAACTAAGAATGTTTTTCACAGCTAATCTTCTGCTCATGCCCCCTCTGTTCTGAAATGTATAGCATCTGAGTATTAAGTTACTCAAAGGTGTGATTCATTCCCATTCTTAATGAATCAGCTTTGTCCTCAAAATATGTATTTTTATTTTTAAATGGACTTCAATGTCTATCCAGTAAATTGCACTGGAGTCCTTGCAAAATGTACTCTAGTATGAATTTATCATTAAAATAAGGCTGAAGTGCTGGTTTAGTTTATCAATTGCAGATAATACTAGATTGGTGAATTGAATCAGTCCTGGCAATTTAAGGCCCAGTAACCATTACGCCACATAGTAGTATTCCAAATCTAGGCAAGAGGCTCTTTAGGACACCATCATTTCTGGCCTTTGCTGTGTGTGCGCAATGGCCACTCTGGGCATGATTGCATGACTATATTTCAAATGTGATGTTTTTACTCTTGCAACCATACTTTGCATCAGAATGACCCAGATCTTTTAGCGGATTTGTCTTTCTTATGTTGCAAATACTTAGGATAATGGTTTTGATCGGCTTTTTATGTTTTTGAACTATGTATAACATTGTTACCTATTATTCTATAATTTCTATTTCTTAATTTGGCATAGAACTTAATTGTTTATAAATTTTACTTTCGTATATCTACGTTTATAGTACTGATGGGACCCAGACAAAAACAAATCTTTATTATAATAAAAAACTTGTTTTACAATTTACCACTTAGAGGTACAGTATTTATAATTAGGTTTTTAATCTGTTGCGTTTTGTATAGGTCACTATAAGGATTATTTGAATCTAGTATAAGTAATATATGCAGCTTTTTGTAGGGAGTCTTAAATCCAACAGGAAATGGCTAGATCTGATATAATGATGTTACCAAGCAAACAGATGTTTGAGAGCGAAGACCTGCCAGAAAAGGATCTTAGGCCCAGTAACATAGTCTTTCTGCATTGTGGTATTAATTTCATCTTCTCCCATGTGGGGTATGGACGAAAACTCTTTGGTTTTTTTATTTTTAAGTATTTTACCGACATAAATATCAGACTAGCTTACTGGAAAAAAAACGGCGATATTACATACATACATATAACAACATAAATATGTGCTCATTCATTAAAAAAGAAACCTATATGACTAAACCATTACTTTTTCATAAGGATTTCGGTTAAGCACCATAATGCAGATAAATGCATTGCTGTTATGTAATTAGAACCCATGTAGAAACATAGAAACATAGAAAGTGACGGCAGATAAGAACCAGTAGGCCCACCCAGTCTGCCCAACCTCTGAGTACTTTCCTTTAGTACTTGCCCTTATGCCTATCCCATGCTTGCTTAAATGACTTTACTCTATTAACATCTACCACTTCTGCTGGGAAGCTATTCCATGCGTCCACTACCCTTTCCGTAAAGTAATATTTTCTGATGTTACCATTAAACCTTTGCCCCTCCAGTTTATGGTTGTGTCCTCTTGTTGTGGTAGTATTTCTCCTTTTAAATAAACTCTCTTCCTTTACCTTGTTGATTCCCTTTAAGTATTTAAATGTTTCTATCATATCCCCCCTGTCCCATCTTTTTTCCAGGCTATATAGGTTAAGATCCTTTAACCTGTCCTGGTAAGGTTTATCTTGTAATCCATAAACCATTTTAGTAGCACTTCAACATTTCTATATCCTTCTGGAGATATGGTCTCCAGTACTGTACACAATAATCCAAGTGAGGTCTCACCAGTGATCTGTACAACGGCATGAGCACTTCCCTCTTTCTACTGCTAATACCTCTCGCTATAGAACCAAGCATTCTGCTAGCATTACCTGCTGCTCTACTGCATTGTCTGCCTACCTTTAAATCCTCAGAAATAATCACCCCTAAATCCCTTTCCTCACACGTTGAGGTTAGGACAGTACCAAATATTCTATACTCTGCCCTTGGGTTTTTATGCCCCAGGTGCATTACTACTCTACATTAAATGCCAATTGCCACAGCTCTGACCATTTTTCCAGTTTTCCTAGATCGTTTGCCATTTTGCTTCTTCCTCCAGGAACATCAGCCCTGTTGCAAATTTTTGTGTCGTCAGCAAATAAACATACCTTTCCATCAAGTCCATCTGCAATATCACTAATAAAAATATTAAAGAGAATGGGTCCAAGTACAGATCCCTGAGGTATCCCACTGGTAACAAGACCTTGTTCTGAATATACGCCATTCACTACAACCCTCTGTTGTCTGTCACTCAGCCACTCCTTAATCCATTCAACAACATTGGGATCTAAACCCAGAGATTGCAGTTTATTTATAAGTTTTCTATTTGGCACAGTGTAAAAGGCCTTACTGAAATCCAGATACGCAATGTCTACTGCACCACATTGATCAATTACTTTAGTCACCCAATCAAAAAAATCAATAAGATTTGTTTGGCAAGATCTTCCTGAGGAAAACCCATGTTGTTTTTGATCTTGAAACCCATGTGACTTCAGATGTTCAACAATCCTTTCCTTTAACATTGTTTCCATTAATTTCCCCACTACAGACGTAAGACTAACTGGCCTGTAGTTGCCCGACTCCTCCCTACTGCCTTTTTTGTGAATGGGCACAACATTCGCTACTTTCCAATCCCCAGGGACAACTCCCGTTACCAATGATTCGTTAAATATATCAGTTAACGGTTTTGCTAGTACACCTCCAAGCTCATTTAATAACTTGGGGTGTATCCCATTAGGCCCCATTGACTTATTTGTCTTTACCTTAGACAACTGAAATAGAACCTCCGCCTCGATAAACTCACATATTTCAAATGATTCAGTCTTTTTTCCCAGCTGAGGTCCCATTCCATCATTTTCATCTGTAAAAACTGAACAGAAATATTCATTGAGGCAGTCAGCTAAACCTTTATCCTCTTCTACATATATTCCTTTTGTTTTTAGTCTAACTAATCCGTGTTTAACTTTCCTTTTCTCATTTATATATCTAAAAAATGTTTTATCTCCATTTTTTACTGAGAAGGGAATTCGTTCTTCTGCATGTGATTTGGCAGTTCTTATAACTTTCTTTGCCTCTTTCTGCCTAATTTTATAGATCTGTCTATCTTCCTCACTTTGGGTATTTTTGTATCTACTAAAGGCTAACTTCTTGTCTTTCACGATTTTGGCCACTTCTGCAGAGTACCACAGCGGTTTCCTTAATTTTTTACTCTTACTGAGCAGCCTAATACAATTTTCTGTTATCTTCAATAAAACAGCTTTTACAAAATCCCATTTCTCCTGAACGCTATTTAAATTGCGCCAGTCTGATAATGACTCCTCTATACATTTTCTCATTTTAGAAAAGTCAGCTTTTCTAAAATCTAAAACTTTTGTTTTTGTGTGGTGTGATTAATGAAATTGTTTCTTTCTTAGGGGAGTACAAATATGTGACGAGACATATGCTGTAACATGAAAACATCAAACATACATATCTTTTTTTTGTTAGATGGTCATAATCCATATATATTTAAAATTTTGTTTCCCCATTCCACAAGTCACAAATACCAATTTATACATGGGTTTTAATGCTACCACATTCTTTCTGTCCTTTGATAATAATTGAAAGAGAATGTACCATGGGCTTATATTATAGTGGGCCCTCCACGCTGTGACGTGAAACATGAAAGTATCAGATAGTTGATACCGTAAAAATTTTGTGTCTAAACATTGGCTTACCTTTAGGTTACTTTGGCGGAAAAGGAATAGATGTGCCTCTTTTCATATCTATTTTCCTTTGAACTTTAGCAGCAGTTTTCTCCAAAGTACTCTTTATGTACACATTAATTTCATGAGACTGTTTTTAAGAATCATAATTCAGTTCCATATTTACAGTAATGAGTTTACACAGACAGTGACTTGAAATATTTCCCTTGACCTTAACATAATTGATGTAATGACAAAAGTATGAGTAAACTAAAATAGATCTTTTCTGGCAAAGCAATGGTATGCAGATCAACAGAATAGTCTTCCAGGAAGGTTACTTCTGTCTTATTTTCTTACAATGATTTCTGCAGACCAAATGAATGAGAACACTGATATTGGTGCTTTACCAACTATCTCATGAGTAGGCATTTCATAGACAGACAATTAACATTTGTCTGACATTTAGTCAATAAGCGAGTGTGGTTGGCAGCATTGTTGTTTGCATCAGCCAAATGTTTACTCTCCAGATGTAACTATGCAAGGGGGAGCCTAGAGAGACCCCAGGGTTAATGGCGCCTGGGTGTATTTCTTTGGCTGCGCCTCTCCCGTAACTAAAACGGATGCACACAAGAACACGTAACTCGCTTTAACACCATACACTAATACACATGAATACCTTACAGTAACATGAAGACACATACTAACAGCATGCACTCAAAAATGTGAACAACATATGGCTCCAGTGATGCTCTACCAGCCATACCCATGCTGGTGAGCTACAGTATTATGTGAACTGTACTTTAACAAAATACTAATGGCAACACATATGCTATAGAAATTATGTGTCCAACAATGATGTAAAGTAAAATGATTTATGTGTCTTATTATGGATTTAGGGGGCTAGATTCTGAAACATGTAATGTAAAGTTTATACTTTAATAATTACAGAGGTCATTATCAGCAGTTGTCATTAGTACCAGCCTCAATGGGCCCTCATATGGACTAAGAAGCCTTAGGGTGTAGGGGCATAGGTAACACGCTATTGCCTATTTAGCTTTTGCGTTAAGCTATTTCTATTTTTATCACTTGGTGTTTCCAATTAGCTTACAATCTATATAATTTTTCAACTTTTTTCAAACTCTATTGTACCTCTAACAATGCGAGTAGGAATTTTCTTTGTTTTTTCTACCCAATGTAAAAATATATATATGCTATTGTGGCAGGATGGCTCGATCAAAACAAAAAAACTCCAAAACACCAGCGTTGCACTTTACAGGATACATAAATAAACCAAAACAAAAACAAATCCTACTCCATCTTGGAGACTAACCATACAAGGTTCTTACCTCACTAACTAACCGGCCAGCTAATCCAGTCCCAGTCATAAAAGTAATAGCAGCACAACACCGTATTTTTGGACCGTACCTTTTTATAAAGTCTGAGGGCCTCTGGCTTGACTGCCTCTCTCCCTGTTTCCAGAAAACGAATGCCTCTAACGGCCGCCCTTTAAACACCTGAGTGCAGGTTAATTGGCTCCACCTTGCTGACCTCCAGCAATTAACCCCCTCATGCTGGGAATAATGAGCGTTCCAATCTGCCACTTATGTAGACAGACTCCATTACCTTGCCACATATCCTCCCCCTCAGCTTAACACAGGTGTGTGAAGCGGCCTATCACAAGAAACTGTGCACCCTAGACAATGCATCTGCATTGGCATGCTATAGCCCAGCCCTATGCTTCACAACGAATTTAAACTGTTGCAACGAGAGGAACCAACGTGTCACTTTAGCATTCTTGTCTTTATTGTTCTGCATCCACTGTAGTGGAGCATGGTCAGTGATGAGGGTAAAAGATCTGCCCAACAAATAATATTTCAAAGTTTCAGTTGCCCACTTAATGGCCAAACATTCCTTCTCTACAGTTGCATACTTTTGCTCCCTTTGCAATAACTTACGACTTAAAAATAATACAGAATGTTCTTCCTCTCCTATCATCTGAGATAATACCGCCCCCAGGCCCACATCAGAAGCATCAGTTTGCAAAAAGAAATGTTCCTTAAAATCTAGGGCTACTAAAACGGGGTACCTGCATAAAGCTGTACGCAAGTCTGCAAACGCTTTTTCTGCCTCATCATTCCATCTCACTGTATCTGGGGCCTTTTCTTTAATCAAATCAGTGAGAGGTGCAGCTCAAGTGGCAAAGTGGGGTATAAAGCGTCTATAATAGCCAACTATTCCTGGAAAAGCTTTGACCTGTTTCTTTCTTAGAGGGCGTGGCCAATGTTCAATAGCCTCAGCCTTAGTGACTTGAGGTTTTACCAGACCTCTCCCGACAGTATAACCAAGATATCCCACTTCTAACACCACTTGTGGCAGGATGGCCCGATCAAAACAAGAAACTCCAAAACACCAGCGGAATAAAAGCACAATGTAATTTATTGCAGCTTGCTGTAAGGTCCACAGAGTGTTGCACTTTACAGGATACATAAATAAACCAAAACAAAAACAAATCCTACTCCATCTTGGAGACTAACTATACAAGGTTCTTACCTCACTAACTAACAGGCCAGCTAATCCAGTCCCAGTCATAAAAGTAATAGCAGCACAACACCGTATTTTTGGACCGTACCTTTTTATAAAGTCTGAGGGCCTCTGGCTTGACTGCCTCTCTCCCTGTTTCCAGACAACTAATGCCTCTAACGGCCGCCCTTTAAACACCTGAGTGCAGGTTAATTGGCTCCACCTTGCTGACCTCCAGCAATTAACCCCCTCATGCTGGGAATAATGAGTGTTCCAATCTGCCACTTATGTAGACAGACTCCATTACCTTGCCACAATATATATATATATAAATATATATATATATATACACAGTATATACACTAATCAGCCACAACTTTATGATCACTGACAGGTGAAGTAAATAACACGTATAATATTGTTATTATGGCTCCTGTCAGTGGGTAGCATATATTAGGCAGTAAGTGAACATTTTGTCCTCAAATTTGATGTGTTAGAAGCGGGAAAAATGGACAAAGGCTGGCCCTTTCAAATCCAACAGACGACCTACTGAAAAAAGTTAATGCTGGTTCTGATAGAAAGTTGCACACAGTACATTGCAGTTTGTTGTGTATGGGGCCACATAGCCGCAGACCAGTCAGAGAGCCCATGCTGACCCCTGTCCATTGCCGAAAGCACCTACAATGGGCACGTGAGCATGAGAACTGGACAACGGAGCAATGGAAGAAGGTGGCCTGGTCTGATGAATCACATTTTCTTTTAAATAACGTGGATAGCTGGGTGTGTGTGCATCACTTGGAACCAGAATGGACTATGGGAGGAACTCAAGCCGGCTGGAGGCAGTGTGATGCTTCTACTGGGAAACCTTGGGACCTGCCATTAAGGTGGAAGTTACATTGACATGTACCACCTACTTAAGCATTGTTGTACACCCTTTCACGGACACGGTATTCCCTGATGGCATTGACCTCCTTCAGCAGGATAATATGCCCTGCCACAAAGCAAAAATGGTTTAGGAATGGTTTGAGGAATACAACGAGTTCAAGGTGTTGACTTGGCCTCCAAATTCCCCAGATCTCAATCCAATCAAGCATCTGTGGGACGTGCTGGACAAACAAGTCTGAACTATGGAGGCCCCACCTCGCACCTTACAGGACTTAAAAGATCTGCTGCTAATGTCTTGGTGTTTTGGGGGACCTACACAATATTAGGCAGGTGTTTAAAATGTTATAGCTAATAGATAGATAGATAGATAGATAGATAGATAGATAGATAGATAGATAGATAGATAGATAGGTAGGTAGGTAGATAGATAGATCTGCTGATCACTTCCACTTCTGTGTCTCAACAAAAGGCAGGAAGTGGCATTTCTCTCTGCATAATTTTATAGTACACCACACATTGTGTTGATGAAGCAGTGCTCAGTGAAAACTCTTATCAGATTTAAGAAGCTTAATTATGTATTCACTGATGATTTTGATTCCTTTTTTAATTACTATTGTGTCAATAACATATAAATCTATTCAACTGTGTGTATAAACCTACAATGAAGATACAATTATTTGATCCCCTGCTGATTTTGTACGTTTGCCCACTGACAAAGACATGATCAGTATATAATTTTAATGGTAGGTTTATTTGAACAGTGAGAGACTAACAAACCAATGCAGAATAAAGCAAATAAGTTATAAATTGATTTGCATTATACTCAAAGTCAAAGTCAATTTTGTTTTCCTGTGAAAGTCTGTTTACAGAAGTAAGTTCTGACTATAGGTGCATATAATCATTTAACCAGTCTGCTGGCACTTTGTAAAAGCTAAGATGAACAGAAGGGTATTGTGGCGTGGCCTGCCACTTTAAAACTACCAGGTGACCTTCTCTATACCACCTAGAAAATAATGTTGTTTTGCAGTTATGAACGTAGTCACTTCGAGGGCATCAACTGTATTTTTGTGTTATGTCACTATGATGTTTATTAAATAATTAATATTAATAGCAGTGTTAAAGTCTTTAATTTGCAAATATCAATCATTGCTGTTTTTAAAACATAAAAAAGAAGCTGAGGGTCAATCACATTCTGAACAATCAATATAGCTGCTGTATATATATATATATATATATATATATATATATGCACACACATATACAGTACATATATGTATATTGGTAAAGCACTTTCACATTGATAAGACATTGGAGGAAAGAAATCCAAATGTGCAGAACTGAGATTCTCTCTCACAATTACTTTCTAGGTACATCAATGACTTGTTTATATGCTATGTTTAACATTTTCATAAGGTCTGGTCTGTGCATGTCTTGACAGACAGTGCTGTCTTTTAAGGTGGTCAAAGGCTAAAGAAACAAGCACTTGTAACTTGTACTCACAGACAATAGAGCCTCAGTAGCCAAAACCTTCCATGTTCAGAAAAAGACATTGCTATGAAAAAATAATGAATATTTATGATTGAAATGTAAATGGCAGAACACAATGCCTCTGTAATTCATATTCTGCAGACTTATTTTTGCTTCTTTTATGAGCTTCTTCTTGTGCTATAAGCCTTGAAAAGTTTCAACCACCACAGATTTTCTGGATTCCTGGAAGTTAACAGGTCCTTCAATAATTATGTCTTTCAGTAGAAACCATTTGATCTGTTTAGTAGAACCTTATTTGCTCAGATAAATAACCAACAATTATTAACAACAGTAAACTCTGCCAGACCTCCCCTAGACTTTGCAAATGAACTGAAAATGATCTAAAAAAATATTATTCATTATTCATTTTTGTTAATAGTGAAAACTGGTTTATTTTATGGAGTCTTAATAAATGAAAACTTACCATATATTGCATTTCAGTGGCCCATCATGACATGGAGAATACATTTAACTGCAGCTTCATTGAGCCTCCATCTGCTACAGAACAGCCATCTCCATCATGGTCTTCTCGTGGTTCCTTCTCATCATTTGATACAACTGATGATGGCCCAGTTTATTGTGTACCACATGAAGGTGAGAAACACATTGACATTTCAATGCCAAAACACAATCCTTGCGTTGTGGATAACTAAATTGTGATTGTATTGGAGTAAAATAGGTAAACTGTATCTAAATAAAGCTCTAGTACAAATAAGTAATATTTGATTACCATGTGGTTCTTTGAGTATAATAAAAAAGGTTTACCAAATTTGTATGCATTTCTTTCTTATCTGGAACACAAAGGGTTATGACTGGAGTCAGTATCTTCCACAGCCATATTTTTTATAGTTAAGTTTTTATTGTTGTATTTTACAGCTACAGAAATATAGAGTGTGAAAAATACTTTTTCTTGTAGTATGTTTTTCAAACATAGATCTTATATCTTGCAGAATCTGTGACAGATTGTAAAGAGAAAGGAAATGCAAGTGCTCTTGAAAAGATGAGTCATCCAATTAATGAAGAAGCTGGGGAATACACATACTTAAAAGAGTCGGGGTCACCTAAATCATTTCAAGTTGACAACAGTGAAACCCCATTGTTGAAATCCTCAGATAGTGAAAGGTCATCATGTGGCTCTGGGTCAACTGGGGGTGCTCTTTACGCGAAGGTTGCGAGATTGTCCAAGCAGTCTAAGGATGAAGATGATACATTGTTGGATAATAAAAGTGCTACAATTAGTGGGAAACCTCCATCTCCAGAAAGAATAAAACCGCCTCCACCTGATCCATCTACTAAGCCTAAAGTTTCCTGGATTCACGGGAAGTATAATGCAAACCAGTCCAACTCTTTACCAACTTCCAGCAGGCCTAATGACAAGACAACTGGCCAATGTGAACAATCAGAGCTAAGTACTAAAGATCATCACAGAAAAAAAAACCCTAGTGACACATGCCCTGCTGGCCATGGCAAAAAAGAAGATAAGATTATTTTAAGAAATAAGGAAAAAGGACACAAGCAAACCAAGGATGGAAGTGCTACAGATTCCAGGTCATCTGAAGAACCCCAATCTCCATCCAAAACAAAACATAGGAATAAATCAAGTCATGATAACATAGAAAACATTAATGGGACAGTTCAGAATGCTTTAAAAAAGATAGGGAACCTTCATATTGACAAAAAAAGTGCTGATGTAAAAGAGGTTCCAAAAAGCCCTGATCATAGCAAGTCTCGCGCTGAAGTTTTTCACCCACATTTGTCATCTGAGGCCGCTTCACAACTAGCTGCGCAGCTAAAAGAAAAAACTCAGAGTCTCAACAGGATTGAAAGCAGCACCACTCAAAATGGTGTTGGGCTGCTGAAAGCACAGAAAGATAAACCAACTCCTCCCCAAAAAGCCAAGCGATCTACAGCTAGCATAAACCAAAAATCCAGTAAGCCTGTTCTTCCAACATCAACTAATTTACAAAAAATGATTAGCCCTGTTTCAGAGACAGTCCCCACCAATGCAAACACTATTGAAAAACAAAACTCAAACAGTAACCAGGAACAGGTTACAAATGTAAAGCAGGAGGCAGTAGAACCAACAATTAAAAAAACACCCATTAAGAAACCTCCTCGTAAGAAAAGCAAAGATGCCACTTTGGACTCTGATGGAAAATCTCAGCCGAAAATGGCAATTATGCCCCCTCAGTCTGTTAAATAATCGTAGCAAATTTGCACATCTGTATTATTGCTGAAAAGGGCATTAAGTTGGATTCAGATGACTTCTGCAATATACATTGATGTATTTTGCTTTAGCCATGCCGTGAGCCAAATAACTGAATATTGTCCTTTAAAATATTCATTGACAATGGGACATGGAAACCAACTTTTTAGAATTCAGTGTGCAGAGACAAGAGGGATCTGTCACTGGACTGATGGCCTCTCTCCATCAATTTAACTAGGAGTAGTATGAGTAGATAACCATCTACTTGGGAATCATCATTTCTATGGAAATCTGGACAATGCTGAGAGAGAGAAATATTAGGAGCATTAGAACTTCTGTAAACCTGTACTCTGTTCTGGATTGTTAATATTCAATAATATTTGCCATACAAAGTATTTTTCCCCTTCAGATAAATCCATTCTTAGTTTACTATTGTTCTTTATATTTAATGCGTCTCAGATTAAAAGAATAAAACTAAGTTATTCACTTTTTTATTCTTTATACAAGATATAAACGGAGGTTCAGAATTAAGAGTTCAGAAGAATCTTGTTAACAAATAGCAATTATTGTAATGTTTATCAATATTACATTGTCATTTGTTTCAGTTTGAAAACAGAAGCTTAAAGCAGTATTATGTGTACCTGTAACAGAAAGTGCATAAGCAGTGCTTATATTAATATAAAATATTTTATGAATCTGTTTTGCTGCATTTGATAAGCTAGCCTCTTATGTTCCCTTTGCTATCCTATTACAAGTTGTGTTATTTCCATTTCCATATTCAGCTTGGGCTACAAATGCATGAACCTTTTATTTAACAATGTTATTTTGAGTCTGTACAATAATACCACTGTTTAAAAATTGTTACCAACAGCTTTGTGGGTTTAAAATCCTCAGTGAAGATTCCGATGAGAAATAGTGCTTATCTCCTGGTCACAACTGAAAGGGTTTTTTATTATTACAAGAGGAAAAAGCACATGACTAAAAATTTACAAATTTAAAAATCATGCTTCTTAAAAGAAACTCCATCCTTTTTTTTCACAAGATAAAAAGTATAATTTATGATAAATTTTTTGTAAGTTTTCAGGGGTTTTGCCTGAAAAAAACAAAATCTTTCAAAAACAAATCTATTTTTACTAGTTTAGAGCCTACTGCTTTACATATCCTAATATTACTTTTTGTAGAAACATGGACATCTTATTGAGGTGGTATAGGTAGGACCCTTTCAATGTTTACCTAACTGTGATCTAAATGTAGTAGAGACTGGCTTTAGGTGATTTAAAATAACAATTACTCAAACATCACTTCCTATTTAGCAATTTTAAACAATATTTTGGTTTTCTAAGTACCAATACCTTGATGCACAGTTTTTTGTCATTTGGGCATTTTGTTATTATTATTATTTTTAATCAAACTCGGCCAGGAAAAATAGACAGCTTTTGACTTTCAACTAATTTAAGAATATTTATCAAACTGTGCATTAAAAAAAGCTTTTTATTAAAAATATATATATATATTTTGTGCTAATAAAGGCATCAATGTCTTGCTTTAGTTTCCATAACAGATAACTGAAAAAAATGTCTTTCTGTATTCAGTTCTAATTTGTCTTTTTTAACTTTTGAAAACATGTAAGATTCAATACATATCTCCTATGGCTTCTGGTCTGACTACCGCAATGGAAATTATTATTCACCATGCAAAGCCTACATATTAAATACTAAAGTATCCCCTTTTACAGCATGTATGTCTTTATGACAGAGAGACATAACTGGGACAGAAACCATGCTGTCCGCCAAGTTGCATTAAAAATACATAGCAGTGTGTTGTCTGCAAAATATCTTTAGGAAGCAATAAGGCCATGTGTTATAATTATTAGAATCTAGATTTTATACTTCATAAGCCATGATTTCCTGGAATAGTGCTTTGAAGTTTTATTTATATAATGGGGAAAAAAGCTATAAAAAATAAACAAACCGTACAGTTTTGTCAGCTATTACTGTTAGCTACTATCACCAGCTATTTCCCATGACCAAAAATTCACCATAGAATAATATGTATGCTATATATATATATATATATATATATATATATATATATATATACACACACACACACATATATTGCATGTGTTTGGATTATTTGCATATTGTTCAGACATTTGAAGTGCCAAACAAGGTATGAAATGCCTGATATAATTTGAAAACAACTTGCAATAAACTCACATACATTTAATAATCAGCCTGTATCTGCCATAACTGGGGCACTGATAGAACAGCCATATACATGTTAATATAGCACCGAACCCAGTGCATGCTGTTAGTACAGACACCTGAGAAACATCAGCAAAATGGAGAGGCATAGATTATTGTCATAATCCCATAGATCAATAAAAAGATTTAATATTAACCATTGCTGTTCCTGTTGTCTTAACCGAAGGGATTTACAGGATGTATAGTTTTATAATTTTTTATGTGTACAGTGTGTAGAAATAATTGTACCAAAAGAAAAAAAAGTAATATGTGGTATGTGCGGTACTTATATGTCCAAGTCAGTATTTTGGGGGTAATTCATAAATGTACCACAAACGTATGATCGGAACAATACATAAAGTATTGTTTGCATCATGATGAAACCTATAAAGGAATGATCAACTTTGCATACTTCTGCATTAGAAGACGTACCGTCACTTTGAATACACCCCAACATACTGTATATTTGTATATGAAACTTTGTAGAGTGATCCTGTCTCTACAAACCTACTCTCTTGGGGTGTTGCTTTAGTTTTGGTTTGGTTTTTTTTCACCTGTTAATACCTTTATAAATTATTCCCCTTGGCTTTCAATAATCTGTGTACCAAGTACAAATATAGGTTACCATGTATGTTCTTACTCAGTGCTCTGAGGGCTAAACATTGGCTAAGGTGGCATTTGTACATTTATACTAAATTTTCCTCCCTGCTCAGCAACTTGCTTACTTGTAATTAACAATATTATTGATATTTATGGTGTCATTCTTTCAAACATGTATACAATATAGGTCTGTCATGTGCCCTAACCTCTTCCATAACCTCAGCTGTTAATTAGCTCGACTGTTTAGTTAGAATTATCTTTTTATGTTTCCAGAAGCTGGTATAGAGTCCTATACCAGTATTATAAAATTCAAGAGGGGTAAATGAAATTCAATTTCTCATATATTAGAATTTATTTCAAGTTTGTCATCTCTGTTACGAATATTTTGTTTTTGGGTTAAGGGTCAGGTTGGAAAGTCAAGCTGGTATTGACTGATTCCCTTAGTACCTGCATATATAAAATACTTTCTAGTGAAACTGAAAGCTATACTCAACCAAAAGAATATTGGTGGTGTTGAAATGCTATTTATGACCTGACAATTGTGTAAGGACGAGTGCCTTTTGTATAATATTGCAAGTAGGTTTAGCTAATTAAGTTTTTGTATTAGAAGACTGGTACTGAACTTGATATTTTTGCCCAAAGAAAATCTTTGTTAATAAATGTCTTTATTTCCTGTTACTGCTGGTGTCCTGTTCTTTAAGTGTCCATAGCTACAATTTAACTAGCCTTATTGTTAAAAAAAAATGTAAAAAAATTGTAAAGCAAAAAGGCTCTAAAAATAGACATGTTAACGGTTTATTTTTATCATTTAACAGTGAACAGTAGACTTGTGCAAATGGACCGAAAACGTTTTTGAAGATTTCTTTGTTTCATTTTTCGTTGGGGGGGATTTATTTTTTCCTGCCGTTTCGGTGTGGAAGAAAATGAGAGGGGGTTTATATACAGAAACATTTGTTGTCACTTAACCTCATTCACTAATGCACTGGACATCTGGAAACCCTTGTCTGCCTTGAAATATCTGCCTGGGGAAGACCTTGCTGATGCAGTATACCTTTCTTGTATCTTGTTGCTGTGCTCAGTCTTGCCACGGAGTATGACTTTTGACATTAGCAACCTCACCTTGTTATTGAGTTTGGCAAAGGGTGTCACATCAAATATTGATTTGATTTAGATGCGTCTTCTGTTCATGGATGTTTGTGTAAGTTAAGCCAATGTAATTTACTACTACAGGGTTTGACAAACCCAAGTCACCAGGGGGCCATAGCAACTTGGAATTGCTTCTAGTGCCTAGAGTTCACCTGCCTTTGTAGAACTTTTCAGGCATGTGAATGCTAGGGCCCTCTGAATTTCATTGTAGCTGGTGTGTTCACCGCTTTAAGAGTAAGATGGGCTTATCTTCCCCTTGCCCTTCACAGATGAAAACTCAGCCAGCCCAGCATTGGCTATTTGCTGCCAAAAGTTTTGACCCAACCAGAAAAATAAACCACAGAAAACTAAATGAAACCTGCTCAGGGGATCTGAGGGCAGTTTGTGCCTCTAAGGAAGGAAAGGTCCATATACTGAAGAACTCTTGAGACCTCTGGCTGTGTGGAGCAGGGATTATTTATCTTGCTATAACTTGTAACCTGCTGACAGTAAGTGCCCGCAGCAGGGCCAAATGAAAAAGGAAAAAAACAAAACACCCACCCGGCGTCCGGAACTGCATGTCCTGAGCGTTGGGCGATATGAATTGACCATCCCTGCGCTAAACTCCGATTATAGGCCACACCCCCACTTTAAAGACTTAAAGTGGGGGGGGGAAGTGCAGCCTATATTCGGGCAAATACAGTATATATTCTTATGTATCTTTTGGCTACAGTGGTACTGAAGATAACGCGCCTTTTTAGTGTGCTGAGAATGTATAGGTCAAAAGGTTTCTGCATGTTACTTAGGTTTTTCCCTAGAAAATCTTTTTTAAATAACAAATTTAATGGGACGCTAAGGGTGCTTCTCTACCTACAAATCTAGGTTTCTCCTGGTACTTGGTGAGGTGGCTTATAGAGTAAATTTAGAGTCTAGTGAATTCAAATACGTTGCGAAAGAAAGGGTATAATTGGGTACAATTGTGTCAGTGGAAAGACTCTCACATGTAGGCTAACATGTTCTACAATGACAGGTATAAAATGTCTACGATATAACAGCTTTGGACTTATTTAGTGATCTATTATACTTTTCTAATACAGTTTTTGTCAGGAAATATTTAAAATATGAAAAGCTGTTTGGTTCTTCAACATAATTCAAAACACAATTTATTTTTTTAGATAAGATTGAGGAAAACAAGTGAAATGTTTTAGCCCCCGCATAAATAGATAACTAGAACAGTAAATAACAGTTTGGTGTTTTTTCTTAACATATTTCATAGTATATATGAAACTATGACATGTGCAAAAGGGTAGGTATGCTGAGAAGCACAAATTATGGTAATTTTAAGAATTAAGACTGGAATTATTGACAGTAAACAACGTTCAAGCCAAGAACATCAAAGAGGGAGCATTTCTAAAAGAAGAGGCACAGGAAGTCTAAAAGGAATCATTTCAAAGCAAATAGGACAAATATCTTGTATAAATATACCGAAAGTAGGCCACAGCTGTTTCTCCACTCCTTGAAAACACAGTAAAGTGTATCAAGTACTATAATACAATAGGTGTTGTTTCAATGAAAAGAAGCAATTCAGAACAAAAAAATTTGTTCTGACTAGTACTAATATGTAATGATTACAATAATTATGATTACCATTTTTTTAACTGCTTCTACTAAAGAAGTTAGTTACTTCATAGAATCCTAGAAAACCCATTCCCTAGGCATAGCTTCATTATCAGCAAAACAAAGTCACATTTTCCAATATATTTAGTTATTTGCTTCTATTTAAATTGGACTTATCTTCTACAAACATGTGGATGATAACGTCCATTGCACCTAAGCATTACCCTTTTTATTTAATTTTTTATTAGTATTTCAACTCATGTCAAAATGCATTTTTACCATTTTAACATGCCATTTTGCCATTTTTACCACATCTTTGTTGAATTTTGATTCCCTTTAATGCACCCACACAGATTGTATATTGTTTTTTTCTGTAAAGATAGAGCTTTATTTTGCTCCTTTTACATCTCAACATTTATTATCAAAAATATCTTTAAAAACAGTGACATTGAAAAAAAAAACAGCAAATAAAATAGTTGTTGACAAAAATGTAATTATTCAAGTGTATTGATATATGTTGATTTTAAAAAAATACCTAATTTACATAGAATGTTCATGAACTTCTGGAAATAACATCTTTGTTTCAAAGATGCAAGTGTTTTTGCATTAGTTAATTTCGGGAAGCAGAGAACCCAAGGTGTCATGTAGCCAAGTTTTAGCGTAATATTTATTTTATAGCCTTTTTTGTTTCTTTTACACTTTTTGCAGAGTGCTTAGAGTTTCTTAGCCAGGTTATGCCCAAAACAGCATGTATGTGACATCTTTACCAAAACAACTTACACATCCATGCTAACACTCTAACACTTAATCATTCATACACAAACACACCTACACATTCATGTTAACACATACACTTATAAATATATTCGCATTCTAACATACATTGGTATATACTACCACTCTTACCCTCCCACTCACTAGCTTGCTCCATCCCTCTCTCTCGCTCACCTTTATCCAACCCGCACTTGGTAGCATGAGTCTGAGTTAAGATACTGTGGCATACCTTTTTGCTTCCAACATTACAGTTTTTAAAAAGTAATCAGTAAAAAACAATAAAAACAACAAAATGAAATGTCTCATAACTCACAATGTTACTTGTTGTTTTGGTGCTACCAGATGTCATAAGGGTGGAATCTGGTAGCTCTCCACTGCCAGGATAGCATATGGCTCCTCCACAGTATGAACGTGTTTCATTAGGGTTACACACTACAAAACGTTGTAAATCTTTGTACATGAAAAGTACAAGTTTTTTTATGTTTTCTCCATCCATAATGCTAAAACCCCTGTACACTTCTCAAATTACCATTTCTCACCAAGCACAATAAAACATGCTACACTTCCAAAATTCCCTCTACCCACCAAAATAAGACTTGCACTAAATCACCAAACTCTATCCACCCAAAACTAAAAATGAAAGCTTAACCCCTAAAATTAAAATACTTTTTGTTTGTTTTTTTTTATTTTTTTTATCTAAGTAGAAAAAAAGGATGTGTGTGGATAGCACAGGAGAAAGAGTTTCGTTGGCTCAGGGGGTGAATTATAGGGCAATGAAAGGTTTAAATTCAGGTTTAATATTGTTGAAAACCCTATAGAATGCTTTGGAATATCATGTATCAGCAAATTCCGATTCTCTGGCTTGAGCATAAAATAAAAAAGGAGAGCTAGGCATAACAGGGAGACATATCCAAGTTTACCAGATATTCCAGTGTCCTTTTCCAACACAGTTGCATTGATGAGGTGACATATTAAAATGAATATCCAGTTTCCTATGGAGCACCACCAAAGAAGAGCATACTACAGTATTTTATAAGTAATATGCAATCATCAGCCTGCAAAAAAAATATTTAAAAATGACTTACCTTTAACAGCTGCTGCATACCACGCTTCCTTGGTCGTCTTTTTTGCGCCATTGTTGAACAGCACAGGGGCATAACTAGAAACCACAGCCCCCTGACTTCACAATCAACATTTCCTATAGTGGCCCCCCAAAACAGCAAGTCAGCGCCATCTTTGCACCCAAACAGCATGTATGTGACATCTTTACCCCAAATAGCTTACACACCATGTTTACGTGGTTATGTGACCCTGCTGAGTTCCTGCCTTCTTGTGCCTGTCAAAAATTGTTCACAAAGGGCTAGTCCTATTGGCACAGATAGGAACGCAGCAGGGACACATTACATGATCCCGCGCTAAACGCAAGGCTGCTTGCACAGTGTGCGAGTTCCAGAGTGGTAAGCTGTGGGCCCTTGGCGTGCAGAGAGAGCAGCTTTAGAGTGGTCCCTAGAGTGGCAGGATGCGTATCAGTTGTGACCCTTGCGACCGTGGTTCTTACTTCACCAAATCAGCAGCAAGAAGGAGCTCCCATTTAAGTCTTGATAAACTTCCTTGGAGCTGGCTGTCGGTGAGTATAGCACACAGGCACTTTGGTGAGCAAGGTAATTGCATGAAGGGGTGCTGCAGAATCCCTCCATGCAATTTCATGGGGGACCAAATAAAAATGTAAACGGACCACATAGCAATCATATGCATTCAAGTGTATATGATGATTGGAGTGTCATAATGAAAATCACAAAACACAGAAAAATGGCAGAATCTGAAAACATCTGTAAAACATCTCCGAGTTACATATTACAACAAGTATGTGTTTCATTCTTCAAAAATCAGTTAATAAAGTTGTCTCCTGTACTCAAACCACATAATTAAATATTTTAATTTCACTATAGCATTAAAACATTTCCCACAAATCGGTCTATATTGAAAATAAACAAACCAATATATTATTATTATTATCTTTTATTTATAAAGCGCCAACAATGTACGCAGCGCTTAATATAATACATATATTCAAGGGGTATGTGACAAGATGATAATTGACAGACTAAGACAAACCAATACATTAGGTGGAGAGAGCCTTGCTCGCAAGCTTACAATCTTGAGGGAATGGGGTGAAAATCATAAGGCACAGAGAAAGGGTGAGAGGTAGTGTGGTGGTTGTATCGATGACAAGGAGGTTCTAGAAGCTAAGATGGTGCGGCTTCTCTGAAGAAGTGATTTTTGAGATGATTCTTGAATGTTGGGAGGGAGGGTGAATGCTGAAGGTTCGGTGGAAGTAGATTCCAAAGATATGGGGCAGCCCGAGTGAAATGTTTTAGCAAAATTTTGTACGTTTGCTTGGGCTTCAGTTGTTGTTAGGAAGATAGAGGAGTGTATTGCCAGGCAGCTAATAATTACACAGATTGTAAGCATGTTTTCTCTTTTAACTGATCCACAGGGTCATAATCAGAGCCTTGTTTCCTACATGGGAAAAAACAAGTCTATATGTAATGCATTATAATATATTTTATACAACTGGGAGACACTTCCCAGCTCATTTAAAAAACTGATAAAGTAACAGAATGTACCAGAAAACATTTCTTTCACAATTCCTAGACCTACATTTTAGACAAGCTTATGTGTATGTGTGAATATCTTCAGTAAATGTATAAAATGACAGAGGAGACTTTTGGCTCTGGGGTAAAATATAGCAAAAATATATGTATATAAAATTACACACTGGAATGAGCAAACTCAGTTTTTATTTATTTAAAGCACGTCTATATTTTTTATAATTGCAGGTCAGTTTCCTGCAGGACTGAGTTTTACTCATACCAGCTTGCCATCCCAGGTTATTCGAAGGACAATCTGGAAAGCATTGTGTATGATATATTTTCCCAAATCTATATAGATATACAGTTGCAGGAAAAAAGTATGTGAACCCTTTGGAGTTACCTGGATATATACCTCAATATATTGGTCATGAAATTTGATCTGATCTTCAACAGGCAAGCACAGTCTGCATCAACCAATAACACATTGATTATTTGTTTTAATGTCTATATTGAACACATTGTGTAAACATTCACCGTGCAGGGTCGAAAAATATGTAAACCACTAGGCTAATAAAAACATAGAGCCATAGAATTTCATGGCAGAAAAGGATTATTTGTCCCATCTATTCTGCCCATTTTCCCTGGTTTCCCTGATGTAAGGGATCCTAACCCCTATCAGTCTCTAGCCTGGTCCCGTAGTGAGGATAGCTTTTTCTATCCCATGCATGTTTAAATTTCATCACTGTATATTTCATTTATCTACTATTCTGTCAGTAAAGTAGAACTTCCTTATATTACCCCTAAGCCTCTGAACCTATAGTTTCAGACCCTGACCTCTTGTTCTAACATCACTCCTGCTTTCAAAAAAACTTGCCTCTTCACTTACTTTAAGTCATTTTTAAGTATTTAAATGTTCCTATTGCATCTCCCTTCTTTGCTTCTTTGCTTTGCTATATATCTTAAGATCACTTAGTCTTCCAAACCATTTACCAATTTTGTAGGCCTCCTCTGAACGCTCCACTGTATCAACATTGCTCTAGAGATGGCTTCTCCAGAACTGTACACAGAACTCTAGATGAGGCCTGACCAGAGATCTGTAACATAGCAGAACCACCTCGCTACACAACCCACCACCCTGCTTGCCTTTTCAGATGCTTTATTGTGTTGTCTGCTTACCTTTAAGTCATTAGAAATAATTACTCCTCTCTTTTGTCGTCACTGACAGAACAGTGTTCCCAATGGTATACTCTGCCTTGAGATTTTTATGTTTAATGGCAAAAGCCTATATAACGATAGGTATACCACCTATATATGATAGAATTAAAATTCATATTTAAAAGCTTCTTGATCCAAGGAGAAACCTGATTGTCTTTTGGAGTCGAGAAGGATTTTTCCCCAAAATCCAAAAAATAGCTTAATTGGGATTTTCTTTTTGCCTTCCTTTGGATAAAAGCAGGAATGATAGCTAGAAGTTTTGAACTTGATGAACTTATTTTTAAACCTGAATTGCTTTTTACTATGCTACTGTGTTGTACATTATACACATGTAGCTGTCCTGGCTAACTAGATTACATTTTGTTACAAAAATGATTTTCCCATGGTCTCCACACACATGTAAATGACTATGTAATATAATTCATTTGACAGATCATTAATTTGTTTTAAGAAAAGAGCTAGATGTGAAGAGAATTAAAAACCTACACTGATGTAGTACAAGAAAAATAATACCCTATGGCATATTTTTCCCATGGTGGGGAAGGGTAGTATTTGATGAGACCTGATTGTAAGAATAAGCACACTATTATTAATAATAATAATACCCGAATGGAACAACTCACCTATACTTAAGTCCGAAAGGACATCCTGTTAGTTGTAGTTGTGGAAAAGGGACGTCTATTAAAATAAGGGTTTTTGAATGAATAGTCCTATGTATATTTTGTTTATATAAGCTGTCCACTATTTTACTCGCTATGTAAAATTGGAGAAAATTGAAAAACATTCAACCGCACAACTGTTCTATTTTTGGATAATAGTTAGCAGGGACCTATGGAAGCTCACCGTTTTGGACAGAAAAAGTGGTAGGCAATCACACATATTAAAGTCAAATGCCTGCTGCTGCTTTAAACTGAGAACAAGGGGACTATTCATGGTCTAACAGCCAATGCTGTGTGTGCGGGTCATGTAGCTAATGTATCATATGCAGAATATTTGCACTCTCAAGAGGAAAAGCATGGCAGTAAAGAAAAGAAAATGCTGATCATGTGGCTCATAATTAGATCCAGATGTTGTCAAAGTGATGACATGGTGCTGTGATTTCCACAGGAAGGCAGACTAAACAAGGAGGAGGTTTAACCCAGAGAGCTCCAGAGCAGCTAGCTACAAGTAACATTCTGACTGACCCATATGGCGTGTAAGGAAGTATTTTTTGTTTTTTTGTAACATGCATATTTTTTCATTGTGCAAATTTTCTATTTAGCTTACCATTTTTTTATATTCATGTGACCTACCTAGGATGAAATCTGATAAGAAGGCTCCGTGGCTTACAGGGAAACCAGCACTATGGCCTGATTATGCAGGGATATTTTGATCTATGTCTCCAGGGTCTTTCAATTAGTAACAGTCCTTGTCTATGAATGGTGTAAGTGCATACAGGAACAGTCACATGGAGCATCAAAGGCAGAGCATGATATATAATTCAGGATACATCAGGGTTTATGTTCAGGTGTGTATGAGAATGCTTATCTCAGTAAAGCCACAATTATGTATTTGGAAGCTACAACGGTAATACTGAAGGTAGATGTCTAATACATTGTATGTGGATAAATGGGTAGAAAGTTATCAGTACAGTATAGCCCCAACCACTAACAGGGCTGCCGTAATAACTTTTCAGGCAAAGCATAAACTAAGTGCCTGGGCTTCCACCCAGCATGGTCACATGGGGAGGGCTGGCACCTTCTGGCATGTAAATCAAAGTGACCTACTGCTCCCAGACCACCATACAAGACCACCATACACTCACACAAACACACTAGCACACTAGTACTAATACTTACTTTAACACATAGCGTAACACCACTGAGCTCCACCTCCACAAAGTGGTACATTGAAAGCTTGCCTTTCTACCCTTATAATTCCTCATGTTAAAGAGTGCCTCACACATCACTCTCCTCTCAGGTTACATGTCCTTATCTTTTACAAAACTCATAGGGATTTGAAGAATTATAGCAGTGTGGAACACCTTGGTCCTATGTACGTTGGCTGAGGTTGTTCAAAGACATAACATACATTTAATATACTAAGAATACTGAGACACAGCACACAACACAAACAGCAACAGCTTAACTAAAATACATAAAAACGTGATTCATATTAATAATAGCACAACAAACAGTTCACATATGTAATATAGTATATTCATAACATTCATTTGGAAACAGTATAAAAAAGAAATAGCAGTCTAAGGCAGTGACCTGTTCCCTTCTCAGCTTCAGGCGGTTCCTAGCAAACCACAAAGTGTCCTTAACAAAAAACATTGAGCACCAAGCTTCTTCAGTGGCACCCTCTGTGTGCCTGGGATTAGCCCATACCGATTAGAGTTTGAGTTTTGTTTTCAAGAGATCCCAGTAAAGCCTGTGCACTGTCTACAAACAATGTAGAGAAGTCTTGTATGCTACAATGCATTGTGGGCATATTTGCATGAATGTCCTTTGGGGGGCGGCCTCCCTGAATGGCCACCCATGCCATGGCTTGTATCTGTTAGTCAACATGCTTGATATCTTCTTAAGCCAACCAATCTCTGCTGTGGCATCAGGGAACCCTGGAATCTGCTCAATAATTTTCTTTGGCTCTGATGAATTTATTGATTAACCTAAGGAACCAAAGGTATATTTACCTTTGGGGCTGCCCTAGACGTGAACACTTCTGTGTTCAGATTTCTGGTACACTAAAAGGCGCTGCATGCCTTTAATGTACAGAGCACCAGGATACAATGTCATATCCCTGTGCGTCGTATCTATTAGGCATGCAGCGCTTTATAATGAAGTCAATGGAGGATGTGCTGAGTTGGCTCAGGGCCCCCCATCAGAAATATTGAGGCCCATAAGCCCACAATATGTGTATCCCACTGTCCCATCCATTGCCCCATCCATTGCCCCACCCATCACTCTGCATTAAGATCCTTGCTTAAGCAGAAGCAATATGCGGAGATATTCAGAGAGCGTGAGAAAATGAGAATGGAAGTGTGAGAGAACATGGATGAGAGTGAGATAGACTGGGGGGGTCTTGTCTCATTTTTGGAAATTTGCTCAAATTTATGAAAGATGCAAATCTCCTTAATTTGGAATCTGTACAAATCTGTATGCACAAGCCTAGTAGATAATAGGAACAACCTTCCAGCAGAAGTAATAGAAGTTAATACAGTGAGGGAATTTAAACATGCATCAATATAATACAAGACCAGGCACCGATTTAAGGTTTAAGGTTTTTCTGCAGGAGAAAATGGCCAGACTATATGGCCCAAATGAGTATTAAGTGCCACAACGTTCAGTATTTCCAATTAGTAACCAGGTAGTGGGCTGCTTAGGTTATGTGCTCCTTTCTCCCATTCCCTGTGAAGCTTGATTATGAGATTACATTTAACAGGAGGACTACCCAATGGACAACATCAGGACCATCTTTCTATTCCAATTCTACTAACCCCCTTCCACGGACAATAAAAAAATAATTTCTAAAATCTGCTCCTCCCACAAGGTAAAAGGGAACGTTTTGGCATGAGACACATTCTATTAGTCTATGAAACACTTTCACTGACATTAACAACATTAAACATTCCATCAAATGGAAGGCAAGAGGATACAGACTACAGAGGAGAGTTTATTTGACCCTTGAATCAGAACATTGGGATGATGGTTCACAAATTTTTCAAATGGAAATAATCTTGGGCCAATTTCAGCCTTTGTGAATAGACCCCATTTCCATGCACCCCACACAGATCTTGCAATATGTAAATAATGCTTAATACATTAGATATTTGTCCAATCATAGGGTGTACTATAGTAAACATGGTTCAATAAGCTTTTTTGTTTTGATTTTTTCTTTTTACATCTTAAATATAAGTATGGCATAGACAGAATAAAAGCATATTCCCTTTGTAGTAAGACACAATCATACCTGTTACTTGCTGGAAAGGCTATTATGTTTATTCCTGGAAACTCAAACTGGAAACTCCTGGATGATCTATTCAAGGTGCAAATGTCTTTCATCTGTGGGAAAAAGGGTCATCATTAAATGACCCAGCTTCTTGACTGTGATGGTTTTGTCTGAATCTCATACAATATTAATGCACCTTGATGTGGGTAATAACGTTCCCTTTTATCATCCATTCATTGTTAAAGAAATAGCTACCCAGCAACAGGCAGGTTGGAATACTTTATCTTGCATAACATTTTCTTTTATAGATTTTTTTTCCCCATGGCATTTACTTTTCTACTATTACTTTACTTTGTCCATATCACTGATTAACACCATACAGTAAATTTTTGTTGCTATTTCAAGTAACTGCACTGCATTTAAACTGACATTCTTCCTTGTGCATCACTGACATTCACCAGACAGTTAGTACCTTGTTTAATAAGATAAGCATCGTTTGAATTGGTTAATTTAAATATCAGATGAATCATGAACCTGTCACACTTACCTTATAAAGGGGTCATGGTGGGTCCTCCCCTGCTGAGTTTAGCGTCGTCTGGCTCATTCACACGGCCTGCAAATGCTAATTATTTATGTGGTCACTTCAGAGTCCATTGCCCAGCTGTCACACTTGATCCAAGCTTCATTAAAGATAGCCTTTTAGTTCCTTCCAAAAACTATCCACTAGTGACCTGCTTAGTATCGTCGCCGAAACTAAGCAGATTAGACTCTTGTCTAGCAAACCGCCTCAAAAACTCTGAGCACCAGCAATAATTGCCCCAATCCATTCCATAATCAGTGCGTCAGTCAAACAGGGAGTACTCCTATCACCAACATCCCAGGGCGGGGGTACATATGTTTGTATGTATGTATGTCTGTGTATAAGTGTATGTGAGCATGTGTGTGTAAGTGGTGTAAGAGGGAGTGTGTGTGTTAGAATGAGTGTGTACGTGAGTTAATGAATAAGTGTGTGTTAGCATGTGCAAATTTGTGTGTGTTTACATATGTGTGCAAGGGTTAATGATGGTGCAGACATCCTGAGGGCAAAGCTGGCACAGATAAACTGTTTGGGATTAGGATGGCACTGATAAACTGCGTGAATTTTGCCCTTTGGCATGGATTTTGACATTGGTCCTGGTGTGCTCCTTTGCACTGTGATTTATTTTGATTTTCTAGATTTTGAACTTGATGTGGACTAAATTTACTGATCCGGGCAACTATCTTGAATGTTTTCCAGTTTACAATAATCTTTCTCACTGTAGAATAATGGACTTCTTTGGAAATAGCCTTCTCTAAGATCCCTCCTTGGCATTGTGTTAACACACACCTAAATGTTCCAGACCAGCAAACAGCTAAACCTTTGGCTTTTATAGAGGTGGTCACACTTCTCCATTTTTGCTTTCTTTTTGTTAAATACATTTAAAAAGTTTGTATTTACGTAATTTGTTTTTTACCTAATTTTTTCTCAGGGTAAAGCAACATATAATTGTTATCATGCCCTGACATTTAAAACCATAGGTGTAAGGTTTGTGGGGTTGGAGCACGGCGCAGAAAGACACCAGGTGAAGCAGCAGACACAAAACCAGTAGATAATGCAACAGCAATGATTTATTTACTGAAGCAAAAAGGAATAGGCAAAAAGCAGTACCGTTAAGCAATCCGCAGTCAGGGGTAGAGAGAATCAGCAAAGTCCGTATAATCAAGCCAAGGTCAAAGTCCGTAGAATCCAATAAACAAGTGTCCAGCAATAAGGGAGATGGATATAGCAGGTAACCAGAACAATCAAGTAATGAATGTACAGGGCTGCAGGTTTAAATAGCCCGCTAAAGACTGACTCCTCCCATAAGCCCTCCTTCCCCAATATACCATATTAATGGTGACTGTCCGTCACCTCTTTGTCCCGCCTCTCTGCCTGCCCACCTGCGTCACTGGACCGCAGGACACGCCTCCCCGCTGTCAATCTCCTTCTGGCGTCCGCCCTACACGGCGTGCACCGTAGGAGAGGTCGGGGATGCGGCCTATCCTCCATGGATGCGGTCCACAGCCGCGTGGTATGCGACCGCGTGGGCTGCGGACGAAGAAGCCGGGGTGAACGGTAAGTTCCTGACAATAGGGTTCAAAGAGGGTTTACTTTCTTTTTCACAAAACTGTATCTGTGGAACTGAAGAAACTACAGAAGAGAACAACCACCAACATTTAAAATCCTTCACAATGGTGCACTGGGCACTATATAAAAGTGAACCATTATATTTACAGATGTTCACCCCATGACCTTCCCCCAAAGACATCTGCTCCTCCTCAACTGCTCTTGCAACAAGTAAGATATACCAGAAGTAAAAATTATCCAGCCGTTAACCTTCTGTACTAGGTACATACAGTAGCTCTGGTACACCCTCTCTCCACCTACCAGGACAACAGAAGACCACTTCATATTCAGACAGAAACTAAAAACTAAGGGTATTCACAACCATCACCTCTTAATCTCTTTTACCTTTCCTCAACAATCCTTCCCTAACCTCTTTCCCTTTTCTGGACCCCTTGAGTGGATAGAAACAGGGTTTACGCTGTTTATACATTATATAAGCTTATAGATAGTGTCACGCCAACCTGTGTAGTGCATACATGGACTTGCTACCTGGTAGAGATGGTATGGCCAAATTTCAGCATGAGAGGGGTTAATTCAATTGTATAGGCATGTGGTGCCAAAAGGTCTTATAGCATGAATTTGTCTTTTGAAGCTGTGACTCCAACCAGGGCCCTCTGCAAGGTGTGAAATGTTACAGACAAGGTGCCGCTCTGAAGGTGAGCAAGGCCAGTGTGACATTTTAGGCACCATTAGCCACAAAGGCTACTAAAGCCCCATGATCTAAAAAATAAAAGGTTAAGAAGGGGAGGACAGAATATCAAAATGGATAAAATATCATTCAATACGTGCATGATTTCTCCCCAAAATAGACTGAAGTGCGTGGGTTGATAATAGCCTATGCCTCTCGCCTTAAACAAGTAAAACGTACAGAAATAATGACACTGAAAAAGAGTTGCCGAATATTTTACATACTTTGTTGGTTTTTTTTTTATTTCCATCAGAGCATATGTATGGGTGGACTGCAATCATGATATTATGTCATAGATAAGTGAGCACACATGAATGATTACTATATATTTTGATGCCTTTCTTTTAAGTGTTAAATTCTCTTTGGCTCAGGTTATGCTTGCCTTTGCAGAAAATGCTGGAAACTCTTTTCGCCACTCATATATTTTTCTTCCACAATAACTAGCAGATGTGGTGGGTCACATGCACCAAATGCCATGACAACCAAAAGATCTCATTATTCTACAAGGCCTTACTAACTGGCTTTAGGACAGGCCTATTGGAGAACCTATTTTTATGTGAGAACTGGCATTGCTTTTAAACCTGCAGAGTAATATGTTGTTTAACTTGGAAACAAGTTGTGGTTATCGTTTCATATTTACTCCCCCATTCTCTTACAATATGGCATTCTTTCAAAAAGAATAAAACATATGTCCACATCTATGACATAAACATGGCGTTTTCCCAGTGACTTCTGCAAAATAACTCTCCGACAAAACAATATTTTCTTGGTTTATCATGCAGTTTCATTTCTTCATGAGAAAAATATTATTTCAACTTAAACATACTGTAGCTACATGGCCCCATATGCAACAAATTGAGATGCACTGTGTGTCCTGACACCTTTCTATCAGAACCAGCATTTTTCAGCAATTTGAGCTACAGTAGCTCGTCTGTTGGATTTGACCACACGAGCCAGCCTTTGCCCCCCACGTGCATCAATGAGCCATGGCACTGTCGCTGGTTCAACACTTTCCCTTCCTTGAACCACTTTTGATACTGACCACTGCAGACCGGGAACATCCCACAAGAGCTGCAGTTTTAAAGATGCTCTGGCGCCATCACAATTTGGCCCTTGTCAAAGTCACTCAGATCCTTACGCTTGCCCATTTCTCCTGCTTCTAACACATCAATGTTCAGTTGCTGCCTAATATATCCCACAGGATTATCAGTTTCATTCACTTCACCTGTCAGCAGTCATAATGTTATGAATGATTGGTATATATATATATATATATAGTGTATATAGTGTATGATGCTGGACCCCCATTTTAGGAAAATTATTATTACCAGAAACCAGACGGACACAAAACTTATGCAAAACAACTTTATTGTAGGACTCGAGTGAATAAATCCAAATCATGATCCAGGAGTGTATATCAAAAGATCAGCCAGGGTCAGGAACCAAGACGGCTACTCAGACAAGCTGTTGTCAGGAGGGATGTCAGGGAAAGCCAAGTCATGCACAGGTACACAGAAACTAGACTTGTGCATTCGTCTTCGGGCGAACATGGAAACGAACACGAAGAGTGCGTTTTCGTGTTCGTTCCGAAGACACGCCGAAGAGAAGACGGCGGCGGTAAAACGTAGGCGAAGACGAAGACACACACCACGAAGATCTTCGTGATTGTCTTCGTCTTCGTCTACCATTCCCCCCCTTCATCTTACCTTGTCTTGGCTTCTTGGCTTCGCGGCATCGCGGCAGTTCCCGGAAGTGGAAATCCGCAGGTTCGCCGTCACGCTACAGGGCAGTGCGAATGAGCCTATTGGTCGCCTACAGGGACCTCCTCTGGCATCAACCAATTGGTTGATGCCAGAGAAAGACCCTGCAGGTGACCAATAGGCTCACTCGCAGGGTCTTTGTAGCCCCTGACAGCGAACCTATGGATTTCCGCTCCCGTTAACCCCTTCGATGCTGCGTTATCTAACACAGCATCGAAGGGGTTAACGGGAGCGGAAATCCATAGGTTAAAGGGCCGTGCTAGCGAACAATAGGCTCACTTGCACGGCCCCTTAACCCTTTAAAAAAAAGTTAACCCCTAACTAATTGAACAGGGAGGGAGACCAGTGGCATCGGCAGTGCCGATGCCACTGGTCTCCCTCCCTGTTCAATTAGTTAAATGTCCGTACGAGCGACTTTAATGGTCGCTCGTACGGACATTTAACCCGGCACAGACTAACTAATTGAACAGGGAGGGAGACCAGTGGCATCGGTCTCCCTCCCTGTTCAATTAGTTAAAGACCAGTGGCATCGGCAGGGCAAGTTGCAGCATTGGGGTTTTAAAACCCCAATGCTGCAACTTACCCTGCTGATGCCACTGGTCTCCCTCCCGTACAGAGTTAAATGTCCGTACGAGCGACTTTATTGGTCGCTCGTACGGACATTTAACCCGGCACAGACTAACTAATTGAACAGGGAGGGAGACCAGTGGCATCGGCAGGGTAAGTTGCAGCATTGGGGTTTTAAAACCCCAATGCTGCAACTTACCCTGCCGATGCCACTCATCTCCCTCCCTGTACAGAGTTAAATGTCCGTACGAGCGACTTTATTGGTCGCTCGTACGGACATTTAACCCGGCACGGACTAACTAATTGAACAGGGAGGGAGACCAGTGGCATCGGTCTCCCTCCCTGTTCAATTAGTTAAAGACCAGTGGCATCGGCAGGGCAAGTTGCAGCATTGGGGTTTTAAAACCCCAATGCTGCAACTTACCCTGCCGATGCCACTGGTCTCCCTCCCGTACAGAGTTAAATGTCCGTACGAGCGACTTTATTGGTCGCTCGTACGGACATTTAACCCGGCACGGACTAACTAATTGAACAGGGAGGGAGACCAGTGGCATCGGTCTCCCTCCCTGTTCAATTAGTTAAAGACCAGTGGCATCGGCAGGGCAAGTTGCAGCATTGGGGTTTTAAAACCCCAATGCTGCAACTTACCCTGCCGATGCCACTGGTCTCCCTCCCGTACAGAGTTAAATGTCCGTACGAGCGACTTTATTGGTCGCTCGTACGGACATTTAACCCGGCACGGACTAACTAATTGAACAGGGAGGGAGACCAGTGGCATCGGTCTCCCTCCCTGTTCAATTAGTTAAAGACCAGTGGCATCGGCAGGGCAAGTTGCAGCATTGGGGTTTTAAAACCCCCAATGCTGCAACTTGCCCTGCCGATGCCACTGGTCTTTAACTAATTGAACAGGGAGGGAGACCAATGCCACTGGTCTCCCTCCCTGTTCAATTAGTTAGTCCGTGCCGGGTTAAATGTCCGTACGAGCGACCAATAAAGTCGCTCGTACGGACATTTAACTCTGTACAGGGAGGGAGACGAGTGGTATCGGCAGGGTAAGTTGCAGCATTGGGGTTTTAAAACCCCAATGCTGCAACTTACCCTGCCGATGCCACTGGTCTCCCTCCCTGTTCAATTAGTTAGTCTGTGCCGGGTTAAATGTCCGTACGAGCGACCAATAAAGTCGCTCGTACGGACATTTAACTCTGTACAGGGAGGGAGACCAGTGGCATCGGCAGGGTAAGTTGCAGCATTGGGGTTTTAAAACCCCAATGCTGCAACTTGCCCTGCCGATGCCACTGGTCTTTAACTAATTGAACAGGGAGGGAGACCGATGCCACTGGTCTCCCTCCCTGTTCAATTAGTTAGTCCGTGCCGGGTTAAATGTCCGTACGAGCGACCAATAAAGTCGCTCGTACGGACATTTAACTCTGTACAGGGAGGGAGATGAGTGGCATCGGCAGGGTAAGTTGCAGCATTGGGGTTTTAAAACCCCAATGCTGCAACTTACCCTGCCGATGCCACTCATCTCCCTCCCTGTACAGAGTTAAATGTCCGTACGAGCGACTTTATTGTTCGCTCGTACGGACATTTAATTAATTGAACAGGGAGGGAGACCAGTGGGATGTGCCGGGTAAGTTACAGCACCAGGAGCCTAAAAGTCTGTACGAGCGACCAACAGAGTCGCTCGTACAGACTTTTAAAATCCCAATGCTGCAACTTACCCGGCAGATCCCACTGGTCTCCCTGTTCTATCAGTTAATAAATGATAGAACAGGGAGACCAGCGGGATCTGCCGAACAATTACGGCACCTGGAGTATAACAGTCTGTACGAGCGACCCTATTGGTCGCCAGCAGGGGGCTCGTCTGCCATCAACCAATGGCAGACGAGCCCCCTGCTGACGACCAATAGAGTTGCTCATACGGACATTTAAACTCCTGGCGCCAGAGCGGCTTTAACCCCGTTTTAACCCCTTAACCGGGGAAAACGAAGAAAACCCGAGCACGAAGAGTGTCCGCGAATATTCGCCCGAAGAGAAGACAGGACCAGGCGAATATTCGCGGAATACGAAGTTTTTTTTTTGCCGAAGACGAGCACGAAGACGAACACGAAGAGCCCCCTGGTGCCCAAGTCTAACAGAAACACAGGATAACACACTTACAGCTGGAAACAACACAAGGTCAAGGAGGAAGTGAACCTTTCTGCTTCAATAGCCTGAAGGGGCTGGCCGTGGGCTGGATAATGGGCTGATCCAAAGGAAAGGAGCCGTGGTAACTCTGACAAGCTGTTAATTAGCCTACAACTGAGGAGTTGGCAGTATGCAGAAAGGCAGCCAGACCATAACAGTAATATTCTGTATTTTCACCCTTGTTTCCATTTCTATGTATATTAAGAATGACTCTCCTTCTAGTCTACATTTAAGAGTTACTTCCCTAATCCCATTGCCTCTGTTGTGTATTTGCTTTTGTCGTATGTGTGATGAGATTAGTCTGGTGCTGATGTTGTCAAATTAAACATTCCCTCTATTTTGTAGTAGTAAGTGTGCACAGAAACCTTATGTTGTATAATTTTTTTCCCGTTACAAAAGTATGTGCACACTGAATTTGTAGGGTACATTAAATAGCACTCTCTGCTGCCTGAACCATGGCTGAATTATACTTCAGGCTAATACATCTGCTTCCACTCCTCCCTCTGGAGTGATCTGAACCTGATTATCAGGTACAGCTGCACCTCATGAACTGAGTGAAGCCCTGCCTTTAACCCCTTCGTGACAAAGGCTGATTTTACTTTTTGTACCCTTCGTGACAATGGCTGTTTTATCGTTTCTGCGGTGTTTGTGTTTAGCTGTAATTTTCTCTTAACCCATTTACTAAACCCACACAAGTTATATATTGTTTTTTTCAGGACAAGAAGGGCTTTCTTCAGACACCAAATTTTTTTCATATGATGTAATTTCCTATAATAAAAATAATAAAATATGACGAAAAATTGAAAAAAAAACACATTTTCTCACTTTTATTTGAAAAATCTTTTATTCATCATAAAAAACTACTGAAAAAACCTGCTAAATAGATTCTACTATTTGTCCCGAGTTTAGAAATACCCAATGTTTTTATGTTTTTTTGCTTTCTTCTACACGTTATGGGGCAATAAGTACAAGTAGCGTTTTGCTAATTCAAAACCATTTTTCTCTGAATCTGGTAATTCTGTCTCTATGTGGTATTTGGGGCATCTTTGAAGCCAGCAAATTAAATTTACCCCACCAAACCATATATTTTTGAAAACTAGACACCCCAGGGTATTTTAGATGCTGATAGTTTAACCCTTTCCATGCACTAATCCTACCACCAACCCTTGTCAAAGTTTGGGATAGTAATTGTTTTTGGTGTTTTTTTCACATACTTTGTACTTCAGGTGTGAAATTACAGCTCCTGGTATATGTTGCTGTCACACAACACCCAGATATGTGTCCAGCAACATCTCCTGAGTACATTGATACCCCACATGCATGGGTTTGTCAGATTGTTTGGGGGCAAAAGGGCCACATTTGGAACATGAGCAATTCAAATTCAGTAGGAATTTTACATCTGGGTAAAGAAAAATGCTTGTACCCAACTATCAGTAGGGACAGGTTACAAGAAAGCCTGGCCTATCTCCAAGAAGGGATTTGATCTAGCACCTTAAGTGGTCCCTCATGCCACGGAATGGACACAGGGGTCACTTGACAGTGCAAATAAAAACGCTTAAAAATGGTGGAGCAAATAAAAGCTAAAAAACAGTAAATGTAACAAAAAATTAAAAAAAAATACAAAAATGGAGCAGGAACAAAAAAAAAATTAAAAATGGGAAACTGTGTGATACAGCTTGAAGCAGTCACCGACACAGAGTGCAGGTTTTCCAGGGCAATCTGGACAGTAAAATGTGGTGTCCTTTCTTTGCCCCCTGCTGTAGCATACCCTGCATCTCTTTTGGGGATTCTGCTTCTTTGCTGTAGGGGGGATTTTAAAAATAAAATGGGTAGCCCCAATTCTGTTGGTTCCCATCACTACTTCGGGACCAGGTGCATCACGGTACAAGATACCTGAAATTACTTCGAGCTGAAACTGCAAAAAAGACAGCTTCAGCCCAGTGTCTGCTTTTTTGTGCAGCAAAAAAGCGTTATAGGTTGCAATTTGCATTAGATAAATTGCAACCTTCTTGTACCAGGCCTTTGTCTTCCTCATAATGAGGTAGGGCTGTAGGAGTTGATCTGACAGATCAACTCCACCCATGTGCTTGTTATAGGCCCTGATGCACACTGGCTTTGTAGTGACCCCAGCTCTGCCACGGACAGAAACCTCCACGGTTCTCTCATCGTGGATGGTGCTCAGCATGCACACCTCTTTTCTGTCCTTGAACTTCAATGCCAAAAGCTCCTCTTGGCGTAGAGCTGAGGTCTCCCCCTTTCCTAGCCGGGTTCGTACCAGGCGTTGTGGGAAACCCAAGCGGTTCTTTTTTATAGAACCGCAAGCTACCGTATCGAAACAATACAGCAGCTTGAACAAAGGGACGCTTGTATAGAAGTTATCTACATACAAGTGGTAGCCTTTGTTCATAAGGGGGAATATTAGGTCCCAAACAATCTTGGCACTGGTGCCCAGATGATCTGGGCAACCTGGAGGGTCAAGGTAGCTATCCTTACCCTCGTATACCCGGAAGGCATGAGTATATCCTGTCTCGCTCTCGCAGAGCTTATACACCTTCACTCCATACCTGGAGCGCTTGGAAGGAATATACTGCTTGAATCCCAACCTTCCTTTATATTTCATTAGGGATTCATCCACGCAGATATTCTTTCCAGGTGTATAAACCTCTGGAAACCTGGCAGCGAGATGGGTAATCAGGGGGCGGATTTTGTACAGCCTATCAAACTGGGGGTCCTCCTTAGGGGGGCACAGGCTGTTGTCGCTAAAATGCATGAAACGAAGAATCATTTCATACCTTTGCCTAGTTATAGTTTGGGCAAAAATGGGGGTACTAAAGATGGGGCTGGTGCTCCAGTAGGAGCGGATGGAGGGCTTTTTTATAATGCCCATTAACATTGTGAGTGCCCAGAATTTAAGAAATTCTGGCACGTCAATGGGAGTCCATGGCTGTTTTGCCCAAAAAGAATTAGGGCTAGCAGCACGGTGCTGCTGGGCATAAATGTTTGTTTGTGTGACAATGTCTCCCAAGACATCGTCTCCCAAAAAAACCTGCACAAATTGCAGTGGAGTGAATCCTGTAACATCAATATTGATGCCAGGAATTCCAGAAAAAGGAGGGATAGCTGGCTTGTACCTATTAGGCGCTACCCATGCCTCTGGTGCACTGCCACGACTACGTGTGGTAGGCGTCCTAACAGCCACAGATACATCACTAGATGTATCTGTGAACTGACCAACGTCAAAATCTGACGCTGTATCAGTGGCCTCAGAATCTGTGGCCAAAAAGGCATACGCCTCCTCAGCCGTATACCGCTGCATGGTAAGAATTGCAGCAAAAATAGTGGGGAAGGAAAGGGTTAATGGCTATAATAAAAAATTAAAAAAAAACCTAAAAAAAGTAAAAAAAACTAAAAAAAGTAAAAAAACATGTAAAAAAAAAAAAAACCCAAAAACAATTGCCACTATGCAAGATCACTGTTTATGCAGTGATCAATGGCAATGAAGGGGTTAATATTATATGGGTGGCTCTTATAAGAGCCTTTGGATCAATATATATATATTTTTATTAGGGAATACCTGAAATACCAGAACACACTGATCTGTCTCTCTCCCTCACTAGAAGCAAGTGAAGGAGGGAGGCAGATCCAATACTGATCAAAGGCAATGTTTAGAAAACATTGCCTTTGATTTATCAAATCATGATCACTCTTATGAGTGATCTGACCACTAGGGGTGTTATTCACTGGATGTCCATGACATCCAGCAACACCCCCCCGATGATGTCAGCAGGCTCCGCCCCCCGGCTTGATGGGCGCCGCCATCTTGAAACACCGCGTGTGTTTCGAAGACACCGGCACCGGGAAGGTAAGTTGAGCATTTAGGAAGCGATCGCGAGTCGCTTCCTTTGCTAAACAGGTGTTGCAAAGATGCCTCGATACTGAGGCATCTTAGCAACACCAGCTAAGCAAAGGAAGCGACTCGCGATCGCTTCCTAAACCTGTTTTTCGGCGGCGGGCGCCGCCATGTTTGAAAGACGTGCAGTCTTTCAAACATGTTTTTTTTTTGCTCCTAGGAGCGATCGGGGGGGGGCGGGAATGTTTTTTTTGGTGTTGCTCAATGCCTCGATGTCGAGGCATTAGAGCAACACCGTTTGAGTGAAAAAATCGATCACGGATCGATTTTTTCACCCGTTTAAAGACGTGCCGGTCCTGGCACGTCAATTGTCATAATCGTCACGATTTTCAGTGACGTGCCCGGACCGGCAATTGTCACGAAGGGGTTAAAAGACCTGCCCTGCCCTTCAATCAGGGCCTTGGCATTGACGTTGAAGGACTGCTTTGCGCTGAGCCGCTTCCTGTGCCTGTGCCTGTGCCTGTGCCTGTGCCTGTGCCTGTGCCTGAGCCTGAACCTGAACCTGAACCTGAACCTGAACCTGAACCCGTGCCCGAGCCCGAGCCCGAGCCTGAACCTGAGCCCGTGCCTGAACCTGAGCCCGTGCCTGAACCCGTGCCTGTGCCTGAACCCGTGCCTGTGCCTGAACCCGTGCCTGTGCCTGAACCCGTGCCTGTACCCATGCCTGTGCCTGAACCTGTGCCTGAACCCGTGCCCGAGCCCGTTCCCGAGCCCGTGCCTGAGCCCGTGCCTGCCTGACCTTGAGTCCGTGCCTGCCTGAGCCTGTGCCCGTTCCTGCCTGAGCCTGTGCCCGTACCCGTGCCTGAGCCGGTACTCGTGCATGATCCAGTACCCAAGCATGAACCTGTACACGTGCCTGGCCCGGTAGTACTCCGTTCCCGTCCGCCCTGCCAGTGGGCCTCCGTTCCCGTCCGCCCTGCCAGTGGGCCTCCGTTCCCGTCCGCCCTGCCAGTGGGCCTCGCCTGTGCCTGAACCTGTACCTGTACCTGAACCTGCCTGTGGGCTCACCTGCCAGTGGGCCCGCACCCGAGCCTGTACCTGTGCCTGAAACTGCCAGTGGGCCCGCACCCGAGCCTGTAGCTGTACCTGCACCCGAGCCTGTAGCTGTACCTGCACCCGAGCCTGTAGCTGTACCTGCACCCGAGCCTGTAGCTGTACCTGCACCCGAGCCTGTAGCTGTACCTGCCTCAGCTCCCGTCTCTCTGCCTCAGCTCCCGAGCCTGTACCTGCCTCAGCTCCCGTCTCTCTGCCTCAGCTCCCGAGCCTGTACCTGCCTCAGCTCCCGTCTCTCTGCCTCAGCTCCCAAGCCTGTACCTGCCTCAGCTCCCGTCTCTCTGCCTCAGCTCCTGAGCCTGTACCTGCCTCAGCTCCCGTCTCTCTGCCTTTCCAGTTCTGCTACTCTGTCTGTACCTATCTCTCTCTGTCACCATGCATAAAGGGGTACAGATAGAGTCCCCCGTATCCCTTGCACATAGACTCCTACCAGACCTGCTCGCCCGGGTCCTGACAATAACCCAATAAACGTACCGTTAAAGGTATAGAGAAATTAAATAACAATCCCAGACGGGTCCCCGCCACGGCACTCCTCTCCACACGCGCCGCCGACATGACGCCGCACGGAGAGGGGTCCGGCATGGTTGACCCGCTTGCCTCCGGATTATGGCGGTGCCAAGGTCTCCTTCCTCACACCATGATCCGCAGGACGGCTGGAGCACAAAGAGGGGGCCGTCACGACAGAGACGGAGGATTGTTTCCGTCTCACGCATCAGATGGCTTCTTAAAGGGACAGTAGGAGGAGATCCCAGATGAATTGAAATAGGCACAATCATGATGTCAGAGTCTGTAGCACGATCAGACTGGGGAACAATAGCACAGTACCAAAATCCACACCAAGAAGCCAAAAACGAGAAGATCCAAATAAATCACAGTACAAATACAGAAACCAGATTCAATGTAAAATTCCATGATACAACAAAACTACTGCACTCCACAGAATAAAGTGTCAGAAACACAATGATGTAGCATTGAACTAGCAGCATGACCAGGTTTATAGGAAATTAAGGTGAATTGTATGGTGCTTTTGTTAATATCCTCCCCCACTATAAGATAGAAGAAGGAGAAGAAGAAGATGTAGAAGTAGTTGGCAGAAATGGAAGTTGTCAGCATAGATGGTAGGGAAACATTTAGAGAGTATGTGGGACTGAACAAGAGGGTAAGAGGGTGAATGCATAAGATTGTGAGTGAAAGAGTCTGCTAATTTTGGACAGAAATTCCAAAGAGTTTTTAGTTTTGTTTTCATCCGCTTCATGGGGAGTCTGGACTAATTTTGTGGCTTTGTACAAATCACCAATTTGCCTGAATTCTGTAAATTTGCAATGTTTAAGAATCCAAATGCACAAGTCTACTAAAACAGAGCTAGGTTCTACACCATAACTCCTATCACTATATACCGAGTCAAACATCGATAGTGGTAAAGCATAGTCTTCTTTCTTCTGCTCTCTTCTTCATGAGAAGCAATGTACAAAGGGGCAGAACAAGATCAAATTCTGCGTCCAAGGTAAGGGTAGCTGGGAGCAGCCCTAGTAAATATAGGCCCTTTATTACAGAATAAGCAGCAGGTGTGTTAGGGACCACATATATGCAGGAGATGTGAGGAGACAGAAATCCCACCAACCACAGATTCTCCTGTGGTGACATGGGCAAGTAAATCATCTACCATGCTCAGGCTCCGTTATTTAGATATTTTTGAAAAATGATTTAGGTTATGTTTAAAGCTGTAATGGTGAAATGTACACCTTAAGTGCAATATCCTTAGTGACATGGAAACTAAGATACGTGTTATATGTGGCTCATTCCTTTAACACTTAATTATTAATTAACCTCCTGATTATTTCACTATGAATCATAAAGCATGGACTGCAGAGACTTTACAAAAGTAAGTGTCTAGCAATGCATAATGTGTATTTGTTAATGCAAATGTTTTTTTTGTCATTTTTAATAGTGTTGTGTAAAAAAGAAAATGTGTCTCTCAATTTCCATTTACTTTCCTCCAAGATACTGAATGATTCATAATAAGGATGAGTGAACACGCTAAATTACATTTTCTAGATTTTCTGAGATGTGCCAACGTTTTCAAAATAGTTAAATCAAATATTTCCAAATCAATATTTATTATGAATGTGATTATGTTATTTGTGTTATTACGTTATTTATGAATACAAAAGCAGCCAGTCGCTGATGACTGATGACAGTTCCAATTAGATAGTGTATCAATCTGATAAATTTACATATATTGGTCTTCCTCTGTGTATCCTATGTAGAAGTGGGGATCAATCAACTAAATAATCTATTACCATCCATGATTTTTATTCATTTTGGTGGTATATTTACATGCTGTGAACAAGCATGTATGATTCATGTTTCTGTAAAAGATATACTGTGTGTATATATTTCAGGACATTGACTGTAATTTAATTAACAGTTCTAATAACTATTTTTTATTGTGTGATGATTTATGGGACTAGTGTCACATATCACATGTACACAATGTTGGAATTATTAGTATTATTTATGGTCAGTTAAATCTGTATTGAGTGCAATGTATTTTATTGCATGGTATTTAAAGCTGATTGGGCTCAAGAATGATATACTAAACTGCAAAATCTTACCCACAACCAGAAGAACACTGGCGTAACTACAGGGGTTGTGGCAGCCGCAGCTGCGATGCGGCCCATGCCTCTACGGGGTCCGGTGTGAACCTGCAACCCCGTGTTCCTGTCTCCATGTGCCGGTTCAAAATAATTTAGAAAGGGCCCTTCCGACCTGGACCGTACCACTCCAGGTCAGAAGGGCTCTTCCTAAACTATTTTTAACTGGTACAGGGAGACAGGAGCTGTGAAACAGAGGCTGGCTGCCCAGTGTGAGCAGCCTGAGATAGAGCTGTGGGGGCAGGTGAGATGTATGTATATGTGTAAATGTGTTTGTATAGATATATGAATATATATCTATGTGTGTTTGTGAGCATGGATGTGCACTTGTGTGTGTCAGCATGGATGTGTAATTGTGTGTGTGTGAGAGAGCATGGATGTGTAAGTGTGTGTGTGTGAGCATGAATGTGTAATTGTCCACCTGCTGCACCTGCATTGGGGTGTCCTTAGGTGTTCACATACATTTTGGTCATAAAAAGCACAAAGATTTGGTGGGCGTTACAGTATAACTTATGATAAAGAATTCATTTAGTTGCAAAGGCAAGATTAAGAAACTATATATTTTTATGATTACTGCACTTACATGCCACTGTGTAGTCAGTTAAATAGCAACATTAAATAAAAAAAAACAACAATTTTAATAACCACAGTGTATTTCATATGCAATATTACATTATATGAAATTCAATTTTTTTATCAGTTAATAGTGGTTAATTATAATACCACTGAAAATGATAGAAATCCAGCTATAAAAAGTATCTATTTTAAGAAACTACATTAAAATCCTGTCAAGTTCACCATGCTTATTTTGAAGACATGATATATTTGTTATTGTTTTTTGCGTAACAAAGACCACTAATTACATTTCTGTTACACAGAATAGGACTGGATAGCCATGTAGCAGTAGCGTACCTAGCGGGGGGGGGGCGGGAGGGGCGGTCCGCACCGGGTGCCGCTCATCAGGGGGGTGCCAACTTGCCGGCACCCGGCACCCCTCCAGAGACGGACAGTAATGTCCGCCGCTGGAGGAGCAGGCTCGCAAGGGAGCGGTATCGGAGCCCTTGAACCCGGCTTAAAATCACTCAAGGGAGCCGGAGGTCTGTTAAAGACCTCCGATATCACTCCCTTGTGATCCGCGCGGCAACAGCTGCTGTGCGCCGGGATTTGTTGTCAGATCCCGGCGCACAACACTGAAGCCGCGCCCACTGAACCGGAAGAAGACAGAAGAACTGAAGAAGAGGAGCGAAGCGGAGGAAAAGAAGCTGTAAGGAGAAAAGAGGAAAGGTAGGAAAGCATTCAGTGAGTGAGAGTGGATTGGTATATGTGTGTGGATTAGTATGTGTGGATTGGTATGTGTGGATTGGTATGTGTGGATTGGTATATGAGTGGATTGGTATGTGTGTGGATTGGTATATGTGTGGATTGGTATATGTGTGGATTGGTATGTGTGGATTGGTATGTATGGATTAGTATGTCTGGATTGGTATATGTCTGGATTGGTGTATGTGTGGATTGGTATGTGTATGGATTGGTATGTGTGTGGATTGGTATATGTGTGGATTGGTAAGTGTGTGAGAGTGATGGGTGTTATGCTGTACCATTTCCAATGTATTTTTCATTATATAATTATGCTTTAGTACATCATAACTCCCATCACTCTATACTGTTCCATACAGTGGCAGAGCTGGGAGACAGAGGCCTTGCACCCCCACCGCAGGACTCCTGAAAGGTAAGTGAACTTCAAAGGGGGAGAGGGTAGATAGTTAGGAGGGGATAGATAGGGAGAAGTGAGTGAGACAGAGGGATAGGGGGTAGATAGGGAGAAGGGAGTAAGAAGGGGTAGGTAGGACAAAAGGGAGTGAGAAGGGGTAGATAGGCCAATCATACTCCTATCATGCCAAGTCTGCGAGTACATCCTGGAATCTGGGTATGCCTGGGCATGATAGGAATGTGATTGCTGTTAACAATCATATATATAAATGTTTTGTCCTATTTTGGTGTGTTACTTACTTTAACCCCTTCGTGACAAAGGCTGATTCTATTTTTTGTACCCTTCGTGACAATGGCTGTTTAATCGTTTCTGCGGTGTTTGTGTTTAGCTGTAGTTTTCTCTTAACCCATTTACTAAACCCACACAAGTTATATATTGTTTTTTTCAGGACAAGAAGGGCTTTCTTCAGACACCATAATTTTTTTCATATGATGTAATTTCCTATAATAAAAATAATAAAATATGACGAAAAATTGAAAAAAAAACACATTGTCTCACTTTTATTTGAAAAATCTTTTATTCATCATAAAAAACTACTGAAAAAACCTGCTAAATAGATTCTACTATTTGTCCCGAGTTTAGAAATACCCAATGTTTTTATGTTTTTTTGCTTTCTTCTACACGTTATGGGGCAATAAGTACAAGTAGAGTTTTGCTAATTCAAAACCATTTTTCTCTGAATCTGGTAATTCTGTCTCTATGTGGTATTTGGGGCATCTTTGAAGCCAGCAAATTAAATGTACCCCACCAAACCATATATTTTTGAAAACTAGACACCCCAGGGTATTTTAGATGCTGATAGTTTAACCCTTTCCATGCACAAATCCTACCACCAACCCTTGTCAAAGTTTGTGATAGTAATTGTTTTTGGTGTTTTTTTCACATACTTTGTACTTCAGGTGTGAAATTACAGCTCCTGGTATATGTTGCTGTCACACAACACCCCGATATGTGTTCAGCAACATTGATACCCCACATGCATGGGTTTGTCAGATTGTTTGGGGGCAAAAGGGCCACATTTGGAACATGAGCAATTCAAATTCAGTAGGAATTTTACATCTGGGTAAAGAAAAATGCTTGGCTATAATAAAAACTAAAAAAAAAACTAAAAAAAGTAAAAAAAATATGTAAAAAAAAAACAAACCCAAAAACAATTGCCACTATGCAAGATCACTGTTTATGCAGTGATCAATGGCAATGAAGGGGTTAATATTATATGGGTGGCTCTTATAAGAGCCTTTGGATCAATATATATATATTTTTTTATTAGAGAATACCTGAAATACCAGAAAACACACCGATCTCTCTCTCTCCCTCACTAGAAACAAGTGAAGGAGGGAGGCAGATCCAATACTGATCAAAGGCAATGTTTAGAAAACATTGCCTTTGATTTAGCAAATCATGATCACTCTTATGAGTGATCTGACCACTAGGGGTGTTATTCACTGGATGTCCATGACATCCAGCAACACCCCCCCCGATGATGACAGCAGGCTCCGCCCCCCGGCTTGATGGGCGCCGCCATCTTGAAACACCGCGTGTGTTTCGAAGACGCCGGCACCGGGAAGGTAAGTTGAGCATTTAGGAAGTGATCGCGAGTCGCTTCCTTTGCTAAACAGGTGTTGCAAAGATGCCTCGATACTGAGGCATCTTAGCAACACCAGCTAAGCAAAGGAAGCGACTCGCGATCACTTCCTAAACCCGTTTTTCGGCGGCGGGCGCCGCCATGTTTGAAAGACGTGCAGTCTTTCAAACATGTTTTTTTATTTGCTCCTAGGAGCGATCGGGGGGGCCGGGAATGTTTTTTTTGGTGTTGCTCAATGCCTCGATGTCGAGGCATTAGAGCAACACCGTTTGAGTGAAAAAATCGATCACGGATCGATTTTTTCACCCGTTTAAAGACGTGCCGGTCCTGGCACGTCAATTGTCATAATCGTCACGATTTTCGGTGACGTGCCCGGACCGGCAATTGTCATCAAGGGGTTAAATACAAGTGTTAGATTTTTTTTTTTATGGTGTGTGGGGGGGGGGGTCATATTCGGTTTCGGCCAGGTAAATGCTGCATTTTCGGTTTCAGTCCAGAATTCGTTTTGGTGCATCCCTATTACTAATGAAGTGGTAGGCCTACACCACATCAATGTTTGGCTTAGTATATAGTGATAGGAGTTATGCTGCACTATTGTCAATGTCTGCCTCAGTATATAGTGATAGGTGTTACGCTGTACCACCGTCAATTTCTGCCTCAGTATATAGTGATAAGTGTTATGCTGTACCACCGTCAATGTCTGCCTCAGTATATAATGATAACAGTAAGTGTTATGCTGTACCACCTTCAGTGTCTGTGCCGGTATATAACGGTAGAAGCTATGCAGTTTTAAAGTGTGTGTGTGGGGGGGTGCCACATACAGGACCCGCCCCAGGTGCCAAATACTCTAGGTACGCCCCTGCCATGTAGCTTGTCTTTTTCTGCGATTACATCTCCCTGTCTTGACGTATTCATCCTACATCTACTGTACATTTGGCCTTTAATTGTGCAAAGTCATCTCTATTTGACTTTTAATTAGTTTCCTTTTATTTTATGAAAATGCTGTACTGATGACATAGTAGGTGCCTATCTTAGGGAGGAGTTTTACGTAGCCCATCTTGTATTCATATGCATTTTTTTTGCTAGCTATAAAGCTAGTTATAAAGAAAATGATCTGTGAACCGGACAGGTTTTTTTCCGATCTTTTGATACGTTGAGGTTTTTCTTCAAAATGCTGAATTTTGCACGATCCCTTGAATCTCATGTCCATGTCTCATGGCTGTATTCTTTACACAATCCATATTTTTGACAGGAACAGTTGGAAGGATTCAGTACATCTCTGGTTTCTTTGAGTTGCAGCGTGGAAGAACACAAAACAATATCATAAAGAAAAGTCCATATATGTTAGGATTATAAATATTTTATGTTGCTCCATGCTCAGTGCATTGCCCCTTCATGGCATTTTTCACATCACTAGTCTTGACTGATGGAAGTGCTACCACTGAAATCATATATATAGATAACCCAGTAATTTTAATATTTAATATTTTTTATAAGTTTAATCATGCTCAGCTATTTTACCAGTCAATATATGACCCATCACTGTTGGTATTTTGAAGGAAGGAACACCTTGTTTTATATCAACTGTTTTACCATCAAGACCCGGGGCTGAGACTCCTTCTGTGTGAGTTTCACCCTTAAAAAGGGGGAATTATTTTTGTACACATCTGTCAGGGACAGGGTCCATACAGATGACTGTAAAGACCCAGAGCGCCCGATGATGGATGTTTAGGAGTTCATGCGCAGTCGGACCCGGGTGATGAGCACCTAGGGTTTTATGGTCAGAACCGGGGCCCTGACATAGCAACCGATGTTGTCCAGGACAAAACAGAACTTGGTGATATCCTACAGGCACCCTGGAGGAGGCATGAGACATAGCTCAACAGACAATGTGCAGGACGATGCAGGCTGGGAGTAGAGAAGCTAAGCAGAGTAAAAGCAGAAACACAGCAAGCAAGGAGGACAGAGCGAGCAACAAGAACTGAGCGTGAAACATACCCAGACAAGACATACATGGTACAGGACAGAACAAAGGACAGGGAACAAAGCAAGGAACACAGGGGATAGAGTGAGGAGCTGAGATCCTCAGACACTTCTCCTTTAAACAAGGATAGGATATCTTAAACTGGGACATGGGGAGAGGAGCGAGGAACCGAGATCCTCGGATGATTCAGGGAAAAGACGGCAAAGGTACATGAAAGACTAACACACACAAATACAGGACTAGCCTAGGACAATATGATAACAATTGGAGATTTAGTCACACTTTATGGCCATAGTATGCTTAGCCCACCACTACGCCAAAGTACTCCAATGTTCGGTGGGTCCCAGCATCAAACCCTGCCTCAGAAACAATAAAGATCAGAAACAATAAAGAAATTAGAGGCTTGGATATTGGAAATGTTGAAAATAAGATTAGTCTATACGCAGACGATATATTAATATGTATGTACGACCCTGTAAATTCGTTAGGTAAGTTGATGGAGGAAATTACAATATTCAGTAAGTTTTCCAATTATAAATTAAATACAAAAAAGACCCAAGCAGTTATAGTGAACTTGTCGGAACAGATAAAAATAAGATTAGAGAGAGAATATGATTTCATATGGGAGACTACAAAATTTGAATATCTAGGAATTATTATTCCACTTAAAATAATGCAAATTATAGATATTAATTATGGAAAACTTTATGATCAATTAATACGACAAACAGCAGAATGGAAAGGGTTGTTCATATCTTGGATGGGAAGGATCAGGGCCGGCCCGACAATGGAGCCGAGTGGGGCAGCCGCTCCAGGCGGCACTTTTGAAGGGGCGGCACTTCGCCGCCCCAAGCCTTTTTTTTTTTTTCTTTCTTTCTAAAGCGAAAGAGAGAGAGAAAGGGGCGCCGAGTGGTTTTCGCTTACCAAGCTGTCAGTACCCGCTCGGCGCCCCTCTCTCTCTCCTCTGCGGCGAGTCTTCTTGTTCAGTCTCGGTGCCGGCTTGTAATGCTGAGTGGCGGAAGATTTCCTCATAGCCGGCACCGAGACCGAACAGGGAGATTCGCCGCAGGACTGCTGAAAGGTAAGTACAAGGGGGGGGGAGGAAGGGTAGATAATATGGGGGGGGCGGCAGGGACGGAGGGAGAGGAAGGGTAAAACAGGGGGGGGGGCGGCATTTTAAAATTCGCCCCAGGCGGCATTTTGCCTTGGGCCGGCCCTGGGAAGGATGAATGTGATAAGATCATACATAATTCCCAAATGGTTTTATTTATTGCGAATGATCCCTATTAAACTTCCTTCCCTATGAATCCAAAGGTTTCAAAAAAATATTGAAAAATTCATATGGGCAGACAAAAAACCTAGAATATCCAAAAAAAAGTTCTATATGCTAGTAAAAACAAAGGAGGATTAAATGTACCATGCCTAGAAAGAGTTTTGGGCCCTCTTTAAACATCGAGTAGGACTGCATAATAAAATAATAATATCTGCCCCTTGTCACGAAACCGGGTCCATACGGATAACTGAAAGGACCCAGCGCGCCCAAAGAATGTTTGCAGGAGTCACAGTGCAGTAGTGGAGTTGGACAGGGCCTGGTTGCAGGGCGACCACCCTCATCCAGGTGTTGAGCACCTAGGGTTGTGCCCTGACATAGCAGCAGATGTAGTCCAAAAGGAAACGAAGTGATATCCTGCAGGCACCCTGGCGCAGGCATGAAACATATCACTGGAATCACATGCAGGATGCTGCAGGCTGGGAGTATGGAAGCTAAGCAAAGGATATAGCAGAAACATAACAAGCAAGGGACAGGGAGACCAGGCACGAAACATAACCAGACAAGACATACATGATACAGGGCACAACAAAGGACAGGGAACAAGGCAAGGAACACATGGGAAGGAGTGAGGAGCCAGGATCCTCGGACACTTCGCCTTTAAGCAAGGATAAGACTACTTAACTGGGACATGGGGAGAGGAGAGAGGAACCGAAATCCTCAGACGATTCAAGGAAGAAGGGCAAAGGTACATAAGAGACAGACAAACATGAATACAGGAACTAGCCTAGAACTATGTGATAACAATTGGAGATTCCGTCACATCATATGGCCATAGTATGCTTAGCCCACCACTACGCCAAAGTACTCCAATGACGGTGGGTCCTAACGCTAATCCCTGCTGACAGTGGTACGAAACAAACCAAACATGTAATCCAAACACATAGCACTGAGACATACCTTTAGACTGCAGACTGAGACAAACAGAACACACGGGTGGGGCACACCTTATAAAGGAAACAGAGCTGAAGCAAAGAGCTGAAGCAGAAGCAAGGAATGGAAGATCAGAACAGAGCAAAAGGAAATCCAGGAATGGATCGAAGCAAAACAGGGAAACTGAAGCAAGAGCGAGATATGCAGCTCTGCAGCCTGGGTAGGACGTGACACCCCTTTGGAATCTCTTCAAAATAACATCCGACAATTAAGTCTTAGAAACTGGGATGATTTTAGAAATAAGAGAATAAATGATATATACACTTTAAACAAAATAAATTCCTTTTCCCGCTTGAAGGAAGACTTTAAGTTGGGTAATTCTGAATTTTTCAATGTTTATAGAATAAGTCATTATTTAAAGACCCATCTATATGAGGGAGAAAAATCAGTGATGTGTCAAAAGATAATTGACATGTTTTCCCTAGAAGTAATTAATAATGGTATGAGGAAGTGGTATCTATTATTAGAGGAAACAGAAAGCCCATCTTGGCAACAGGACCTTCGATCCCAAGTAGATCAGAAAAATTGGATAACGAGTCTAGTGGAAGTTAGCAAATTCTCACATTCTTTAAACATGATAGAACTCCATTATAAGATTATATTAAGATGGTATATGACACCCGAGAAATTGGCTAAATTTAATCATAATGCCACTGCCATATGTTGGAGATGTGGGCTGGAAAAAGGCACATATGTTCATGTTTGGTGGAGCTGCAATTTGCTACAACATACCTGGAAGGAGTTATTTGAGATCATATCGGAAATTTTGAATAGCTATATAAGTTCCACTCTCGATAAGGCCTTGTTACACATGAATTTGATTAATATTTCTGTTAATCAAAAAGCATTGCTTCTTCAATGTCTATTGGCCATGAAAATAATTATAGCAAGACACGGGCTACAAAAAAGATCAATTAGTATAGACCATGTTATAAATCAAATTAACCATCAATGCGTAATGGAGCGTGGATTTTTACCAAGCGCAACAGAAATTATACAAATTCTACAAAGTGTGGAGATCCTGGTTGGTTAAATACCCTGACCCGCATTGAGGTTATAGTTATAAAGGGATTATAACTTATATATGCAAGGAAACACCTGAAGTGATGACTGGTATGAATGGATAGTATGATTGTGGTAAAATCCTCTTTGTTTTTTTTTGTTTTTTCTCTTTTTCTTTGTTTCTATTTGGACAGGAGACCAGAAGATATCATGAATAATCTGGTCTATATGTCTAAGATTTATTAGTAGGTTGTATTGGCAGCAACAATAGTAAGATAGATATCTGAATGTTGAAATAACTGTCAAATGTCTTAATTAAGTACATGAGATTGGTGTATTATCATCACTATGGATGTCATTTGATATTGCTGCTTGTTAATTTATACATATTTGAAATAAAATAAAAAAAAACCAAACATCTATAATTCTCTGTTAGCATATGCTGGGGGACTGTGGTTATTCCTGTAGATGCACCACCTGCAAAGTTTTACCCAGAAAGACATCTTGCTTCACTTTGGGTGCAAAAAGATTTGCCAGACTTACTGTAACATTAGCACACAAAGACCGGTCACAAAGATGTATCTACCTTGTGTGTCAGAGAGAGATTTTGATATTTGCATAGTAAGATCACGGCCTCATTATTCATTGTTCAAAATACGCTCTGGTGTAATGCAAGTCATGTAGTAAGGGCACTTTACCCTCTAAAAAGTGGGTCTCTTGCATTAAGACTAAGTCACATTTAGGTCTCTGAGGCTCTCTTCTAAGTTGTGACCACTTTTCAGTTATGTTTTTTCATTAATGGAACCAAAACAAGAAGCAGGTGTGCATATAGGCATCTTCATCATTTGTCTGAGTAGGGTAGTCCAGTTGGGGTAAGGGTCAAAGAAAAGATGAACAATACAGAGAATAGGAGATTAAAAGCAGGAGGGGGTGATACAGGGAACTAATTCGAAGCCTGCTCTAGAGTTGTCCCGCTGACTGAACAAATGCCAGTAAGAGAGCAAGATATTTTCCACGGCACAGGGAGACAGTGGCGGTATGTGAATTCCTAGTTTTTGGTTTCTGGGAGGTGCATTTCAGCATTTTTGATAAGTGTGTATCATAGAGCAGCCAGTGCTGAGCAAAATGTATGTTACATAGGAACCGCATTAACTAAATATCTACCAAACAGGTGTGTATACTTTAGAGGAAGAGGGGATACATCCCTTTGTTAACCATCTGTCTAAAGTAGATCAGTAGAAGGCCTCAGAAGCCTGATTGTGGGAAAAAGCCAAAGGTTGTGTGTCACATATGTAGGGGGATATGCGCGTAAGCCAAAGCTGTCCACAGGTGGAGCAAACAATACAGAAAGAAAAAACATAAGTGTTACTTGTATAATATTAAATAGTCTTTTTAGCTGCACAGGCAAGGTAGTATAGTAGTATAGTAGGTTGAAAAAAGACTTCAGTCCATCAAGTTCAACCTTTCACACATAACCACTTCTAAAGTTCTAAACTTGATCCAAAAGAAGGCAAAAAACCCCTACTTGAGGCAATTACCAATTTTGCCACAACAGGAGAAAAAAATCCTTTTTGATTCCATAGTGGTAATCAGATTACTCTCGGGATCAATTTGCTAATACTACTGTCCTTTTAACAGTTGTAGCCCTTTATGTTATGCTTAACCAGAAAAGCATCCAGACCTTTCCTGTCTCTTTTTAAGTGAAAACAAGTTCAGTTTTTCTAGTCTTTCTTCATAACTAAAATTCTCCATTCCTCTAATTAACTTTGTAGCCTGTCTTCTCTAGCTCTATCACTTCATGCTTAAAAACTGGTGCCCAAAATTGCACTGCATATTCAAGGTGAGGCCTCACCATTGCTTTATAAAGAGGTAAAATTATATTTTCATCTTGTGATTTAATACTCCTCTTTATGCCTGCCTATACCTTACTGGATTTGGACTTACGGTCTACAATTGTACGTAAGTCCTTCTCATGTTCTGCTTGTCCCAATGCAAAGCCCTTTAGTGTGTAAGTTGCATGCTTATTTTTTGGTACCAAAGTGCATTTCCTTACACTTCTCTTTATAGAATCTCAGCTGCCATTTATTTGCCCAGTCCCCTAATTTATCCAAATCATTCCGAAGAGGAGCTACATCCTGGTCAGACTTTATAACCTTATCTAATTTTGTGTCATCAGCAAACACAGACAAGTGACTTCCAATATCTATTGCAAGATTGTTAATAAATAAGTTAAAGAGAACTGGAACCAAGACAGAACCCTAAGGCACCCCACTTACCACAGTAGTCCATCTTGAGAATTTACCATTAACATCAACTCTTTGCACCCTGTCACTAAGCAAATTTCTAATCCAAACACAGGCATTTCTCCAAGAAATATTTGTCCTAGCTTACACAATAACCACTGGCGTGGAACAGTGTCAAATGCTTTTGCAAAATCTAGATAGACAACATCTCCAGCAACACCCTGATCTATACATTTACTCGCAACATCATAAAATGCAATTAAACTGGTCTGACATGATCTGTTCTTCACCAAACCGTGCTGACTCCTAATGATGATATAATTGTTTACAATATATTCCTGTATGTCATCTCTTTATAAACTTTTAAACAATTTCCCCACCACAGATGTCAAGCTTACAAGCTTACAGAAAGCTTACAGAAAATGGGAACCACATCAGCAATTCCCGACTGGAATGAATCTTTGAAAATCTGGCTATTTCTGACTATCTTTGATGGTCTGGCTATTTCTTGACTATCTTCCCGTAGTATCCCACCTGGCCCTGGAGCTTTGTCTAGTTTCAGTTTACTTAGTTGTTAAAAAAAACTTTATCTTGAGTGTTGCTGTTTAAATCTCCAGTGATTTGGCATAAAATGGATTAGCTCAGTTAGGTATAAAGAAAGGGGAGCCAATACATATGCTACTGTATAATAGATTAAGAATAACATTCCCAAATCAAGATCCAAGGCTCTCTCTTGCTTGCCTCCTACGGGGGTAATTTACTTGCTTCCGGATGCAACAGTCAAGAAGCCAAAAGTCTATGCAGCACATGAGCGCAGTCGCTCTGAGATATCTGTAGAAATGCAAGACATAGGAGATGGGTGAGATGTACTTGCCAAGCACCCAAACCTCAAGCCCTCGTTCCACCTCAGGGTCACTTTCAGAATACAGTTCTAAAGTCCGGACAAGCCACTGTTGCAACTTAAAACAAAGTGTCCAGCAAAACTTTATAACATTAACTCGTCAAACCAGTCACTCCGCATAAAACAGCTATAGAACGTCTGTGAACTGAAAAGAGTACATGACCATAAGTCCGTCCTACCATCTCTACGACACATGATGGATCTGCGGCTTCTCAAACCTTGCTGCCACAGACCCCTGTTTTTCATCACTAGACGGAGAACCTGTTCACCTTCCGAGTTCCAGTCTGGTAAGGCCATGTCAAAAAGATTGAAAGCTCAGAAGAATGCAGGGAGGTCATAGTGGGCCTTGAGTTGCGCCTACAATTCCCTATTTTTAGCTATAAGTCTAAAAAAGGAATCCCTACCAAATGTGGATGTTTGCCTCACGAAGAGCCATGGTGAGCAGAAGGAGCACTCCTGGATTGCAGTGTGAGCCAAGATACACTATATCAACATAAGTATTGGGACACATCTCTTAATTATTGAATTCAAATATTTCAATCATTCAACCATTTCCACAAGTGTATGAACTCAAGCACCTAAGCTGTCTGCAGTTACAGTTATGAAAAAACATGGGTCAATCTGAACAGCTCAGTGAATTTAAATGGGGTACTGTGATAGGATTCCACCTTTGTAACAAGTCAGTGCATGAAATTTCATCCCTTCTTGGTATTTCAGTCAACCGTAAGTGGAAGTGCCATGGAAGTGTTGTATTTCACTCCAAATGGTTTGCTTATTCTGGGTGAAAAGGGAGGAGACATCCTCCTTAGTTGTGAGCTCATTGTGGTTCACATCGTGCATCAAGGGTATTTAAATTCAGTTGGGAATCTCTGTCCCAACAATTATAAATATGCCTACAAGCAGAGGGTGATATTTTGTATACAAATATTTTGTATATCGCCTTAACTGCATGTAAAGCATGATGGTGCAAACAAAAAGATTTATATGACCAGACTTGGTTTCTATTTTCTTTTTTATTTACACACCACTCCATTTTTTAATATATTTGGACTTTTCACACATTCCTTTTTCATTTTATATTGTATCGATCTTTGGGTTACCTACAGGTTATATACCTTCTGTTTTATTTCACGCTCTATAGATATTTAAACAAATAGTTAAGGAGTCTTCACTTGTCAGAACTTACTGGTCTTAATGGTCAGAGATATTTTCCTAATGTGATACATTCCAAGTATATCTTACATATTAAGACTTGTGCTGGGTCTGCAAATACTCTGAGAAAACCATAGGATATAATCTATATATAACACAGCAATTAAGCAGCAAGGTGCTGCTAAATCCATTCCTTGTCTAGGTCAATGTGCATAAAAATGAGGTTTTCTTCTCAATTAAGCAGATGACTTTATTCCACTCACCACTCCACTTCACTCTAGAACATTTACAAATACAGTTGGAAGTAAGCCTGCCAAAATACCAAATCCTTTAAATTGTTTAAATCAAAAAAATAAGCATGTGGCTATTTTTTTTTAGGAGAACTATGCTTTCTGTTCTTGACAGTATTCTTCACCACCTTACCTATGGGGATAAAGATTACATCCTAGATATATACATTGTTAATTAAATACATTATTTTCTATACAAGGGCAAAAAGCCATGTGGAGATTTTGACAAACAGATTGCACTTTCTGAGGAACCGTAACCAATATTTCATATTAGAAAAATGTCTGGCTCCTGCTGTGTGACAAATATGAACACAGTTTCAAAATGTTTATTATAGGAAGATACAAACCACATGAAATAGAGTCTGGGAGGTCTTATTGCTATCAAATAAAATACATGTTTAATGTATGCCCATTTCACTTTTCATTAGATGAAAATAAAGGCAAATTTCACAATCCAGTTTGATTTCTATTCCAGGTGTAGAAATGATATATGCTGTGTATTAATCATACCAACACAACTCTAGTTCTCTAGGGCTACAAATACCCTATACTTTTTAGATATTCCGGCTTGAGCACAGGCATTGTAATTCAATTTTTTTTTTGTCACTTTTTTTTTTTGCAGGAGAGATCAGTGAAGTAACATCTGGGGAGTGTTGCAGAAATGCTTTTTGCTTACCCACAGAGTGGCTGCTACTGCTACATATGGATAGATATGCACAATATTAGCTAGTTAGCTAATAAATATCTGGGTTTTTACATACTTTAATCTTCATGGCCACGGCTATATTGTACCCCAAAGATCTGAGTTTTTTGACATTGTAAACTATGTGTTTGTTCTGGATCATTTCCTGGTTTACTGTACCCACACATTATATTTTTTCAGGTCAAGTAGGGCTATGTTTATACTTTTTTAATGCATACTACCAATCATTTAATCTGAATCAAACCCAAAAATATAACAATTACCATAACCCAGAAATATAATAATTTACTTGCTGTGATTTGGAAACCACCAACATGCACAGGTTTTTTATCTACTTTGAAATCACCAGAGTAGATATTACAAGATGCAGAGCACCTTTGCCAAGTGGAAAATTTGCCGAATCTGGTATGTTGACATTCTAACTTCAGTAGCCACCACAGGAATCAAAACTGCAAAAAGAGATGCCACTGAACGAAAAGACAAGCCAGGGCATTAGGGTAGCTTTGGAAGATATGGTGGTGAAATGGCTGCATGAAGAAATTTCAAAACTGTGGATTACAGTTTACAACATTGTTATAGACAAGATATGTGTACTCTCTGGGGGGGGGTGTGTATAGCAATATTCTAAAAAAAATAAATACTTCATATGCATAGGCCTGTCATGGGTTGGAGAATCTAAGACCACTTTAGTGTAAAAAGACTATTTAAAGGATTCCTTTTACAATATTTCTCCCTAACCAAGGTTTTCTTCTTCCTAAATTCCACATTTATCCACATAATAAGTCCACCATTCGAACTGATTTCATTTTAAAACAAAACGGTACTTTCCTGTTATCTGGAGCCATTCAAAACAATTTATCTCTGCAGCAATAGAGACGCAATAACTCAATTATAATTGAGATTTCGAAGGCCAAAAAACGTTTATTGCTTCCAACAGTTACTCAAATACATTCTTGTGTCCCAAATGCTGCCTCCAAATGAATTCTGCCAAATATTACTCCAAATGATGATTTGCTGTTCCTTAGTGTTGTGTGTTGCGCCATTTAGTCGATCCCCACATTCACTCAACACTCTGCGTGTAGAAGCCAGTGTGCGGATCAATGAAGTTGTAGCGGTGATTGACTTTAAAATGCTCAAATAAGGCCTTTTCTAATTCCTCTGAGTAAATAATAGAGACCGTTTAGATATTTTCCAAGATTGCTGTTATTTAGATTGCTGCTCTGCGATCTGTAACTTCGACCAAGAACCACTTGTGGGTACTTCTCAGAATACCCACTCCTGAGGAAACACTTGTCCGGAATTGTTCTAATGCCTAGCGAACAAGCTCTCATAGATTTCGACAATTAATCCTTCGTCTCAAATCTTCCGTTTTGGTAGTTCGATGAGGTAGTTAGCGCAGACTTCTCGCATGTAGTTGTTCTAATCGACTGTTGTGTTCTTATTCATGCCCACTTCATCCTTGCACCACTTGATCAACGTCAATTCCTTGGTCCAGCAATTGAAGAAACAATCGGGTGCCACAAAGGGTAGACAACTATCCATGAACCAAATTTCGATTTTGACTTTGACCTTCTCCTGACAAGTAGACTTTCTATAATCCCGAAGCAGAGCTTAATTTTGTGACCGTTTTGACACAGTAGCCCAGCTGTCAGAAAACAGCCATTGCTTCTTCTTCTTCGGTACAAGGCAGAGTAAAGATGTTTGTTCTTGTGAAAGATGTGCAGTAGCATGCTTGGGGTTCAGTTATTGGGTTGTTCTGGGAAGATGACAAATGTGTTCCAGGCTTTAAAAGGTCTTAATATTGAACTGACAAGATTGTTATCTGGGAGACACTTTCTGTTGATGAGATCTCCAATGACTTCATTTAATTTATATTGATATATTGTATCAGATTAAGCTCTTATTTGTAGGAGGATTTACATGACCTACTATATTACTTGGGCCACAAATATACAGCAATTTATAGACAATATCTGATAAGATGATCCCTGAATGTTTAATCATTTTTACGAATTCTGGACACAAGGTAGGGTAATATGATGATTTGGTCATGAAAAAAAATAAACATACTTAATTTTGCTTCTGTTATGTCATATATATATAAATATATATATATATTGTGGGGGAAATCCTGTTAGCTGAGGGTCATAAATGCCACGGTTTGGAATCTTAACCACTGTCCTCTAGGGCAATAAGGCTGAAGGTGATGAAGGTGAACACAACAGATATCAACAAAACAAAAATCATAAAATAAAAGCCTAGCTCCCAATAAAAGTCCTCTCTGGCTACAAGTTGCTGGCCCAGACTGACAATCCAAATATTCACTAACTTCCCCAGCAGATTTAGCTAAGCCAAGCTCTGGAAACATCCCCCAGAGAGTACACATGGGTCCAGCACAATGGGTCAGAGATTGTCCTTTCAGGGCCTCTCTATGCTCCGGGAGTCCATGGGGACTTGGTATTTGGGCAAAAATGAACACGAAGGGCCCGTGTTCATTGTTCAGCCCGAATATCGATGAAATGAACATGGCGGCGGCGGCAAAAACGTCTTTTATGCGACTCTATTGGTCGCTCATATGGACCTTTAACTCCTGGAACAGGGAACCCATTGTCTCCTCAGGCGGAGTTTCACTGTCAGGAGTTAAAGGTCTGTACGAGCGACTCTATTGGTCGCTGGCAGGGAGCTCCTCTGCCATGTCCATACCTTTATGACGACAGTGTAACCATCTTCTGATGGCTACTTCCAGCAGGATAATGCACCATGTCACAAAGCTCACATCATCTCAAACTGTTTTTTTTTAACATGACAATGAATTCACTGTACTCCAATGCCCTTCACAGTCACCAGAAGGCAAAAGGGGGTTCAACCCGGTACTAGCCACGTGTACCTAATAAAGTGACCAGTGAGTATATATATCCAGTATATAAATACATCTATTCCACATTGTCATGAATATAACGTTTGTTATAGTGGATGCACAAGAACGTTGGTATGAAAAGACTTCATTGGCATCATTAGTGCCTACATGGTTGTTGGGTTTTTCTAGTATAATTCAGCAAAAAATCTACACCCAGCTTCATGAAAAAATCAGTAATAATGGGGACTGCGTAAATGGGGTGGATCTTCAAGGTTGGTCCGACCCTTTCCTAGCTGACCCCTCTTTTAAATCACGCTCTGCCTTTTTACTATTTGTAACTCATATAATTCTTTTCATCAACTTGTTTATTAAATTCCCGCTATAGTCTTTGTACCTATTTACACTTGGAGTGAAATCTGAGAGCACGAGTGCTGTCTGATAAATCTTGCAACAGACTCCATATAAAGTACAGGGCTATGATGGAGACATGGTTCTATGCCTATTCAGGCATTGGAGTTTTGGAAATGACAGAAAGGATGTTTTCTTGGACAGAAGCCACTAGTACAGAGCCTGAATACTCTTTCCTAGGAGTTAAGAAAGCTTTGTTTAATGAAAAACAGATTACTTTCCCTGCAAAGGAAGCTCTGTGGTTAAGAGTTTCAGCTTTCACATTCTTGTGTAGCTGTTCGTGAACCAGAAAAAAATACCCTTTCACCACGATCAGATTAATTTGGTATACTTCCAATACTCCATCGGTAACTGATGAGCCTTCCATAGTACACGTACAAATACACAGTGGGATACTCTGATTTCTAACAAGCAAATATAGGAAACTATATGCTTTGTGATATGTTTTTCACACAGCTCTTCATAGATTCCAAACCAGGTGTCTATTTACCTTTATTTTGGTGATGCATTTAAGGTATCCAATGTTGATTCTACAGAAGACGAAATCCATTCAGTCGAACAAGGCAAAATATTAAAATAAACCCTTCAAGTCCACATTTCACTTAGGCTACATACTAAAATCAGGGGCTCAGTCTGAAGCCTAAACAGAATGTAATTAAATTGCTATTGTATGTATAAGGTTCATGTTTTATGGCCAATAGCTAGTAGAGTTTATTATTCACTATAGCGATGCTTCCAAGTACTTCTACATTGTGGGTTATGAGGCTGTTTTACCAACAGATAGCTTGAGCACATTATTTTGAAGTTATGACAGTAACCAGAAAACTTGATAATTGCCTCTATAGGGTATTGCTGAACATTCCCATGTAAATCAGGTAATAGTTGATATGTCAGATGAACAGTCCAAGAAGCTAAATCTAAAAACAAGTTGAAGGTCAGACATAACTGAAGATCCAAGATTAACATCAAGTGTTATTAAGAAGCTCATGAAATGTACTCCATTTTCCACTCACTTTTGAAACCAATTTAAGCCAACCTGGTTTCCATTACCAATATGAGGCCCTTATTATTCTGACTAGTAAAGCTAGAAATTTTTAAAAAGTTTTTACGGCCTATAAAGTCTTTTTACTGCATTCTCTCTTTTTTCTAAAGTAGTCTTCCTAACTCCAGTTTTTTGCACTGATCAAAATCAGTGATTACTAGGAAAGTAATTCTTCATTATCATTATCACCACCTATTATAGTCTATTCCCAGTAGCGTCGCTACAGGGGGGCAAGGGGGGGCAATTGCCCCCCCTAGGTTAATTGTTGCCCCCCTGCCGAATTTTGAATAAAGTCGCAATGCAACTTTAAATCCCGTCTTTTTTTTTTTATGCGCAGGAGAGAGAGGGTGCGGCCCGCGTAAGATCGGCAGCCAGGGCCCCGGCCTTGGTGGGGGCTTCCCGGACCCTTAGAGTGGCGGACCCGGTCGCAGTTGCGGCGGGCTTAAGGTCCTGACTGGGCCTATTTTAAGGTAGGGGGTCTGGAGCTGCAGCTCCATCAATCCGGCCCTGCCGCGGCCCGGCCCGATGGCCAGTCCGGGCCTGATACCTGCTATCGGCAACTGGGGCTAATATTAATATATATGGGCAGCAGGGGCATCAATACACAAGGGGCAAAAACACTAAGGGGGTATAAACGACAATGCAGTGTAAAAAATCCATCCTGATGTAGACGTCTGTGACGTAGATGGTGTCCTGCTGTTTGTGTGTTTTTGGTTATCAGTGTAGCAGAGCCTGTCCTCGGGTGTGTGTGTATAGGTGTTGGTGTGGCAGAGCCTGTCCTGGTGTGTGTTCGGGTGTTGGTGTGGCAGAGCCTGTCCTGGTGTGTGTGTTCGGTTGTCAGTGTGGCAGAGCCTGTCCTAGGGTGTGTGTTTGGATGTGGGTGTGGCAGAGCCTGTCCTGATGTGTGTGGGTGTCTGTGTGGCAGAGCCTGTCCTGGTGTGTGTGTGTGTTTGGTTGTCGGTGGGGCAGAGCCTGTCCTGGTGTGTGTGTCTGGGTGTCAGTGTGAGAGAGCCTGTGTTGGTGTGTGTGTTTGGTCATCTGTTTCCTGGCACTTAACTTACAGTAGGAATTATTTAATTTAGATTTATCCAGAGATAAAATGCCCTCCTGAAGTTGTAGTGACTTCAGGGGAGAAAATGATCAAGGCCCTGAAATCATTTAGTGGAAAAGTTATTTATTGTGTTATAATATTTATTTCAAGGATTAGTCGCACTCAATTGTGGCTTCAGACTTCCCATGTTGAATGATCAAGTATTATTTTAGCCCAATAACAAAAGTATAATTCCATAGCACATTACTTTTGGAAATTATGAATGCCCCCCAGTTTGACTGTGGTATCTTGTGTGCCCCCCCTATATATTGTTTCTAGAGTCGCCACTGTCTATTCCAAAGACGGTAGTGAACGCTAGAACTCTCCATCTCAACCCAAAAAAATATATTTAATGCATGATTAAAAGGGAAGTGTCATCAGTTCTTTCTACTAGTGACATAATTAAACACATAAATTACATAAAATATTTTTGTTTTGCATAAAATATGCTCATTTGGTTTAATATATTTGTCTTAAACGTGATCAGCCCATAATACATTTCCTCTACCATTTCCCATCACAGGAATTCAGAAACCCTTTCATGCAGTGCCTTATAAGACCAATAAAATAAAGCAAATCAGCATGTTCTTGGGTTTTAAAGCTGAATTTTAAAATTATTAAGTTCCAGTGGAGATATAACCATCATTTCTAGATTTCAGAATCAATGATTGTTGTTCTTAAAAATATTTAGCAATATAATGAATCATATCTGCCCAGACATTAAGCTGAATATAAGCCACACTTCCCTCATGTCACCAGCATGAATTTCATAATTTTAATTAAACTTAACAAATATGTTTAAGTCTTATTACTAATTTTGCAATGTGACATTTAAAACAAAATATGCCTTTTTGATAGTGTTCAACCTCAAGAACAAGAACAAAAGGTGCCCAGCAGCTTTTAATTGCTCTCAGTATCTAGTACATTGTACAAACACAGTACACAGTATGATGTCATATCTTAGCACCCTCCTCTTGTTTTTTGACTCACCTAAGAAAAATATTTACAGAGAGTTATCTCAAGTACAAATGATACCAAGCATACACAGGTTTGCTTATAATAGTTATAATGATAATCAATTTAATAGGATTCTATGGCTCACTTCTTTTGCATCCTTTGAGGTAAATTGGGGCCATACGTACCTACTTAATCTGTTTTATTATAGCACTCCTCCTATGGACAGACAAATTAGGATTATGTGTCTGTTTGGGGGGAATAGCCATGCATGGATTTTTGACAGGCAGCAAGGGAACATTGTTACAAATATGTGAATGGTAACATGAATCACTGCTTGACATACACCAATTTGATGAGTTTAACACCTTAAAATGACAATACCATTTTTTACTTGTAGTACAAAAGGCTGTTTTAAAATTTTTGTGGTATTGCTGTTTAGCTGTGATTTTCTTCTTTCTCATTTAGTGCACCCACACAAGTTATATATTGTCTTTTTCAGGACAAGCAGGGCTTTTTTTTAATAAAGGACTTTTTCTGACTTTTATTCATAAAATCTTTTACTCATCTGCAAAAGCTAATGAAAAAAATTGATTGTGATATTTGTCCTACATTTAGAAATAGCCAGTGTTTTTAGGTTTTTTTTTTGCTTTTTTTTAAAAAAAAAAACATTATAGGGTTATAAGTACACGTAGCATATGGCTATTTCAAAACTATTTGTTGCAAGTATGGTCATGCTGACCTCATGTCCTATTTGGGACATGTTTGAAGCTGGCAGTACAGTGATTTGTTGGGTTGTTTTGGGAGTATTAGGCGAGATTTGGGACATGCGCAATTAATTTTTCAACTTGGAATTTTGACATGTTGAACATTCTACCTTGTGTCCTATTTATGTCCTAACTTTGTAGCTGGCTACTTCAATTTACCCCCAAACCATATATATGTTTGAAAACTAGACACCACAGGGTATTTCAAATGATAGGATTTTAACTCTTTCCATGCACCAATTCTACCACTAGATAATCAAAGTTTGTGGTAATATTTTTTTGTTCGTGCACATTTTACTTGTATGAATTTACCGCTCCTGGTTTACGTAACGGTCAAACAATAGCCCAATATGTGTTCAGCAACATCTACTGGGTACAGTGATACCACCCATCCATGGCAGGGCCGGATTAATGTAGAGGCTCATGGAGCTGCAGCTCTACGCCCCTACCAGAAAATAGGCTCAGACAGGACCGGACTGACTGGGCTTATGTGTGGCTGATGTGGCCGCCAGGCAGGGCCAGAGTGGCCCATCGGAAACCGAGAAATTTGAAACATATAGGAAAGCGGATCCATATTCAAGGGAGGGGAGTGGCTGAGTTCTGGCATTACAAAATCAATAAAAACAGGGAGGGATGAGGCTGGGGATAATACACATGGCAGTGGGGGCATCAATAGAAAAGAGGGTGGTTTGGCATCACATTAGCCAATACTAAAAAGGTGGGGGGCATCAATACACAAGGAAGGGGGTTAGCTGGGGCATCACATAAATCAATACAGAAGGGTGTGGGGCATCAATACACAAGGGGCAAAAATACAAACGGGCCAGTTAATAACAAAGCGGTGTAAAAATTATTTTTTTATGCTTCAGTGTGGCAGAGCCGTCTTGGTGTGCGTGTTTGGGTGTTGGTGTGGTTGAGCCTGTCTTGGTGTGTTTGGGTGTTGGTGTGGCAGAACATGTCCTGGTTTGGGTGTTTGTGTGGCAGAGCCTGTCCTGGTGTGTTTGGGTGTCTGTGTGTCAGAGCCTGTCCTACTATGTATGTGTTTGGGTGTCAGTGTGGCAGAGCCTGTCCTGGTGTATGTGTTTGGGTGTTTTTGTGGCAGAGCCTGTCCTGGTGTGTTTGGGTATCTGTGTGGCAGAGCCTGTCCTGGTGTGTGTGTTTGAGTGTTTGTGTGGCAGAGCCTGTCCTGGTGTGTGTGTTTGGGTGTTGGTGTGGCACAGCCTGTCCTGGTGTGTGTGTTTGGGTGTTTGTGTGGCAGAGCCTGTCCTGGTGTGTGTGTTTGGGTGTTTGTGTGGCAAAGCCTGGCCTGGTGTGTGTCTGGGTGTCTGTGTGGCAGAGCTTGTCCTGGTGTGTGTCTGGGTGTCTGTGTGGCAGAGCCTGTCCCAGTGTGTGTGTTTGGGTGTTGGTGTGACAGAGCCAGTCCTGGTGTGTTTGGGTATTAGTGTGGCAGAGCCTGCCCTGGTGTGTGTGTTTGGGTGTCTGTGTGGCAGAACCTGTCCTGGTGTGTTTGGGTGGCAGAGCCTGTCCTGGTATGTTTGGGTGTCTGTGTGGCAGAACCTGTTCTGGTGTGTGTGTTTGGGTGTCGGTGTGGCAGAGCTTGTCCTGGTGTGTGTAAGTTTGGGTATCAGTGTGGCAGAGCCTGTCCCGGTGTGTGTGTTTAGGTGTCAGTGTGACAGAGCCAGTCCTGGTGTGTGTGTTTGGGTGTCTGTGTGGCACAGCTTGTCCTGGTGTGTTTGGGTGTCTGTGTGGCAGAGCCTGTTCTGGTGTGTGTGTGTTTGGGTGTCGGTGTAGCAGAGCCTGTCCTGGTGTGTTTGGGTGTCTGTGTGGCAGATCTTGTCCTGGTGTGTGTGTGTGTTTGGGTGTCAGTGTGACAGAGCCTGTCCTGGTGTGTGTTTGAGTGTTGGTGTGGCAAAGGCTGTCCTGGTGTGTGTGTGTGTGTGTGTTTAGCTGTTGGTGTGACAGGGCCTGTCCTGGTTGTGTGTGTTTGGGTGTCGGTGTGGCAGAGCCTGTCCTGGTGTGTGTGTTTGGGTGTCGGTGTAACAGAGCCTGTCATGGTGTCTTTGTTTGGGTGTCTGTGTGGCAAAGGCTGTCCTGGTGTGTGTGTTTGGGTGTTGGTGTGGCAGAGCCTGTCATGGTGTTTGGGTGTCGATGTAACAGAGCCTGTCATGGTGTGTGTGTTCGGGTGTCTGTGTGGCAGAGCCTGTCCCGGTGTGTGTGTATTTGGGTGTAATTTTTACTTATCCAGAGATAAAACACCCTCCTGAATTTGTAGTCACTTCAGAGGACAAAACGTTCTGGGCCCAGAAATCAGTGGGAGGAAAAGTAAAGGTTTTGTGTTATTTACTCTGTTTCAATCTGCATATTTTATTAAAAAGGATTAGTGGCACTAAATTATGGCTTCAGGTGTATCATTATTTTTTTTATTTTATGGATGTACTCCCAATCCCATCACATAAGATTCTATCTCGTACATCTGCCAAGCTTTAATGTCATCTTTATCCAGCACACATGGATGGTGAAGAGTTTCTGTCCATTCCCAGGTACTTTTAACACTTTTGGTTCCTGGGATTTTAATAATAATGTGGTATTCAGTTATTGTAAAGGAACAATGTAATATACCGTATTTGCTTATACCGTAGTTGATTATAAGACAACCCCCCAAAATCTGAATATTAATTCAGGGGGAAAAAAGCCTGAATATAAGACGACCCTATAGGAAAAAAGTTTCACTACTAAATGTTAATTCATGTAAACTATGTAAACGAATTTTTTTTAATAAAAGCTATGACTGAGAAAAATATTTTTTTGTTTTTATTTCCTTTTATTTTCCAACCTGCTCCCCAGTTATGCATGTCACGTCTACCGTAAACCAGAGCACTCACCGCGGAAGTTCTTCTCCTGGAGGAATGTGCCTAGAAGCAACCCCCAGGTATTCAATGATCCCAACAGTGAGGAGGCCGTGGAGTAGGTAGATATGGAAAGGTAGATCTCTGGGTATAGCTGAGGAGATCCACACAAAATAGGGAAAACGGAGATAATCGGTCAGGGCACAATCTGCTAAATGAGGAGTTCACAAAAGTGCAGGGAATGGCGGAGGGCAAAATCAAACGCAGAGTCAGACAAGCCAGGGGTCAAACACAGGACAGGTAGTCAGCCAGTTAACGGGTCAAATCCAAAGCGGGTAGTCAGATGGTCCAGAGGGTAGTCAGGACAAGCCAAGGTCAGATTCACCATAAAATGCTACAGAACAGGATAAACTTCAAAAGACCACACCAGGGTACAGGAAAAAAGGCTTCCGGATTTTTTAATTTGGCACCGGTAGCCGCCACGCCCCCAACGCTGACGACACACGCGGCTTCTCCCTGCCAGAACACACCAGCTGCTGCTAAAACTAGCGGCAGTGGCGCGCGCGTCCAGTGGGGGGAACACGATCGTCACGCCAAGCACCCAGCCAACGCTTCCTCCTGACCCCGACACGAGGTAAGTGTAGTGGGGAACCCCGAGCAGGACGGACGGACGGACACAGGACGACGGGGGACAGCGGCGTTGCGGGAGCGGGTGACAATGCACATCTGCCCCCAGGCTTGCCACTCTGCCCCAGAAATGCCTTATACCCCCTATATGCCACTGTGCCCCACAATATGCCTTTTAACCCTCTAAATGCCACTGAGCCCCATGATATGCCTTTTAACCCCCTACGTGCCACTCTGCTCCAGAAATGCCTTATACCCCTATATGCCACGCTGGCATTTAGAGGGTTAAAAGGCATATCATTGGGCAGAGTGCCATATAGGGAGGTATAAGGCATTTCAGGAGGCAGTGTGGCATATAGAGGGTTAAAGGCATTTCTGGAGGCAGAGTGGCATTAAGGGGGTTAAAAGGCATATCATAGAGCACTCTGCCTACAGAAATGCCTTATGCCCTTATTTAACACTCCCTCTTCCCAAACTTGCTAAAAGCACCTCCTTCCGGCTGCAGCGGAAGTTGCCTACGCGAATAGCGTAGACGTCTACCCGCTGCCCTGACTACACACCAGGGAGTCAGAAGCACCGGTAAGTTTGGGGGGGAGGTTACCAGACAGGAGGATCCAGGTCCCCTGCAGCACTGTTGAGGATCTGGATTTTAGTCTCATAGTCAGACCTATTTGAGGTCTGATTATAAAATGACCCCGATTATAAGATGAGGGGTATTTTTCAGAGCATTTGCTCTAAAAAAACCCTTGTCTTATAATCGAGCAAATAGTAGTTTTAATAAGAATAATTTATAGCCATTTGGATAGTAAATAGTAAATAGTACGGCTCAGATAAGCTTGTGTAAGGGGTGTGGGGTTTGGGCACAAGAGTTCAACCACGCGATACAATAGATGGGGCTGGTGTCCAAATATTTCCAGGGCTTCTTTTTCATTCCCAGTCTGGCCCTTCCACTAGAGCTGTCTTTAACGCAGGGCAAAAGGGGCAGCTGCCCCTTGAGGAGGGGTTAAGATTCTGTCTATTCTGCCTATTTTATTTATTTCCATAAAAAGACCCACTAAAATCTTCAGCACCAGGCCCATGCTGCTCTTAATCTGGCCCTGATGCATGGGGTTGGGTTGTTTGGGGTCTAAAAGGCCACTCTTGAGAAGTGTATACTTTTCAAATTGGGATTTTGACATGTTGAAAATTTTTCCCAGCCAATTCAATTTACCCCAGGTAAAAATATAGACACCCCAGGGTATTTCAAATCCTTGTATGTTACCTTTTTCCATGCACACATTTTACCACCAGCCTTTGTCAAAGTTTGCCGTATATTTTTTTGGTGTGTGTTTCCACACATTTTATTTAGATATACATTTACAGCTCCTGGTATATGATACTGCCAAACAACACCCTGATATGTGTTCTGAAGCATCTCTTGAGTACAGTGATACCCCCATGCATGGGTTGTGGATTTTATGGAATTTAGACATCTGGTCAGTCTGTGCCCATGTCTTATTTTAGGGACATCCTTGAACCTGACTTATCTCATGAAATCATACATTTTTTTTTTTAATTAAACATTCTGTTGGCATTTTAAAAGCTGGTATTTGAAATCTTTCCATGCAAAAATTCTTGTTGAAGATACAGCATTAAGTTAATGACTTGCTGATAAAAATATATATATATTTGTACTTTAAAAAAAAATTATTTGGAACTGGGTGGTTCCTCTGATGGTGACATCAGTGAGGAATTATTTTTACATGTTACTAGGTGTTTTTATTATTTTTTTACTATTATTTTATTAATCACATTGTGATTAGTGAGCTGGTCTACTGACTTGCATGGTTGAATGCAGCACCTGTTCTGGATAGACCCTCTGTTAGCTTTTCAATTGGCGCAGCCATCTTGTGAGTGGCAGCATCACTCATTGATGGCGCTTGTGGTTGCTCTTTAGAGCAATCACAAGGCTACTGGGCAGTAGCGTACCTAGTGGGGGGAGGGGGGGGCGGTCCGCACCGGGTGCCGCTCATCAGGGGGGTGCCAACTTGCCGGCACCCCTCCAGAGACGGACAGCAATGTCTGCCGCTGGAGGAGCAGGCTCGCAAGGGAGCGGTATCGGAGGTCTTTAGCAGACCTCCGGCTCCCTTGAGTGATTTTAAGCCGGGTTCAACCCTTGAACCCGGCTTAAAACCGGGATTTGTTGTCAGATCCCGGCGCACAACACTGAAGCTGCGCCCCCTGCCGTCCGTGCCCTCTGACCCGGAAGAAGACAGAAGACAGAAGAACTGAAGAAGAGGCGCGAAGAGGAGGAAAAGAAGCTGTAAGGAGAAAAGAGGAAAGGTAGGAAAGCATTCAGTGAGTGAGAGTTGATTGGTATGTGTGTGGATTGGTATGTGTGTGGATTGGTATGTGTGTGGATTGGTATGTATGTGTGGATTGATATGTGTGGATTGATATGTGTGGATTGGTATATGTGTGGATTGGTATATGTATTGGATTGGTATATATGTGGATTGGTATGTGTGGATTAGTATGTCTGGATTGGTATATGTGTGGATTGGTATATGTGTGGATTGGTATGTGTGTGGATTGGTATGCGTGTGGGTTGGTATGCGTGTGGGTTGGTATGCGTGTGGATTGGTATATGTGTGGATTGGTATATGTGTGGATTGGTGTGTGTGGATTGGTGTATGTGTGGATTGGTGTGTGTGTGGATTGGTGTGTGTGTGGATTGGTGTGTGTGTGGATTGGTGTGTGTGTGGATTGGTATATATGTGGATTGGTATGTCTGGATTGGTATATGTGTGGATTGGTATATGTGTGGATTGGTATGTGTGTGGATTGGTATGTGTGTGGGTTGGTATGTGTGTGGATTGGTATGTGTGTGGATTGGTGTGTGTGTGGATTGGTATGTGTGTGGATTGGTGTGTGTGTGGATTGGTGTGTGTGTGGATTGGTGTGTGTGTGGATTGGTATGTGTGTGGATTGGTATATGTGCGGATTGGTAAGTGTGTGAGAGTGATGGGTGTTATGCTGTACCATTTCCAATGTATTTTTCATTATATAATTATGCTCTAGTACATCATAACTCCCATCACGCTATACTGTTCCATACAGTGGCAGAGCTGGGAGACAGAGGCCTTGCAACTTGAACTTCAAAGGGGGAGAGGGTAGATAGTTAGGAGGGGATAGATAGGGAGAAGGGAGTGAGACGGAGGGATAGGGGGTAGATAGGGAGAAGGGAGTAAGAAGGGGTAGGTAGGACAAAAGGGAGTGAGAAGGGGTAGATAGGGCAATCATACTCCTATCATGCCAAGTCTGCGAGTACATCCTGGAATCTGGGTATGCCTGGGCATGATAGAAATGTGATTGCTGTTAACAATCATATATATATATATATATATATATATATATATATATATATATACATATTAATATTGTTATTTAATTGTTTTGTCCTATTTTGGTGTGTTACTTTAATATTGTTATTTAATTGTTTTGTCCTATTTTGGTGTGTTACTTACTTGAAATAAAAGTGTTAGAATTTTTTTTATGGTGTGGGGGGTAAATGCTGCATTTTTGGTTTCAGTCCAGAATTCGTTTTGGTGCATCCCTACTACTAATGAAGTGGTAGGCCTACACCACATCAATGTTTGGCTTAGTATATAGTGATAGGAGTTATGCTGCACTATTGTCAATGTCTGGCTCAATATATAGTCATAGGGATTACGCTGTACCACCATCAATGTGTGCCTCAGTATATAGTGATAGGTGTTATGTTGTACCACCGTCATTGTCTGCCTCAGTATATAGTGGTAGGTGTTATGCTGTACAACCGTCAATGTCTGCCTCAGTATATAGTGATAGGTGTTATGCTGTACCACCGTCAATTTCTGCCTCAGTATATAGTGATAGGTGTTATGCTGTACCACTGTCAATGTCTGCCTCAGTATATAATGATAACAGTAAGTGTTATGCTGTACCACCTTCAGTGTCTGCGCCGGTATATAACAGTAGAGCTATGCAGTTTTAAAGTGGGGGGGTGCCACATACAGGATCTGCCCCAGGTGCCAAATACTCTAGGTACGCCCCTGCTACTGGGGTAGGGGGGTTGTGTTATTATTATGCTTACTTATTATGCGTACTGACAATATGTACTGGTAGATATTACACTTGTGTGTTTTCACGTATTATTCCATTAGAAATCAGTACTGTGACAAGAAAAAATATCCACAAGTAAATATTTTCCATCATTTTTTTTCTTCCTGAGTGGACATCTCAATTGGTTTATTACATGTTATTGCTCCTGTATTTTTAAAGCCTAGATTCAAGTTCCTATGTTTAATGAATCCACAAGGAGAACTATTTGTTCTTTTTCTTGTAAAGTTCATATACACTTGATATTTACCATCTGGTTCCTAGGACAAAAGAAACACAGGCTACACTAAGACAACTCAAGTGGTTTTAATTTCTATTAAGTGTCCATAATCCTAAGAAAGAGATGGATAGAGATCAAATCTGAACTCCACCTGGTCTATGGTTTACGTTATAAAGCTAATTAAATGCTTTTTGGCTTATGAAACAGAAATCAGACAAATGAAACTTTAAAGAGAAACTTTGTATCCAATATTTGTGGTGAGTAAACCAAAGGATCAGTCCTTTGTCCACATATGTTCTTAAAGATATACACTCACAAATCAGCCCTGTACATGGCTGATATCAAACTATCGCTATTTACACAATAAATGATGCTTAAATATAGAATCATTCCATTTAGGAATGCGAATGTGCCTATCTGAAAAAGTTCAACACTTTTAACAAGGGTTTATCAATGCAGAAATAAAGACTTTTTTAATACTTTTTCAGTAATGTTTTATTATTTGGATAACCAGACCTTAAACAGAGAACATAAAATAATCCCTGTGCACTAATAGTTTTTGAGTCTGAATGACAGATGTGGTAGAAAACTCTTAAAAACCAGAGAAGAAAGGTATACAAACTAGTTCCTAACTTCAAAAAAGTTCAGGTTGTGAGACCATGACAATGTTGGCCAACCACATGTTATGGTACCTTCATGACCACAAAGTCTTTAACCTATCCATTAATAATACTATGGATCTTAATATAAAGTTCAATCCTTGATAAAACCCTAGCCATGCCATTAAACACACATAAAACAAGTGTCCCTATATGTCCCAATCAAATCTTTAAGGGATACATGTCCTTAAGGGGTCTGTCTCTCGTGGTGGCTAATTGCTTTAGAGTCTTCTTAAAAAACAAACGATAACCTTAATATAAAAAAGACTTTGTCCTTTGTCTCACAATGCTGTAATAGAAACTCTTTAAGATGTTATACTTGTAGCTGTCCAGTGACACAAACTCTTATAGTTGCCACTTGTCAAGTAAGGATTTCTGCAAATGCTAATAGTGCTCAGATCCTGTGCATGAAGGACAAGGTGGGAAATGTGTATTTGCAGAGTACGGGCAGGCATAACTGGCAGTGAAATAAATGTAATTATGCACACTTACCACATATAGTAATAAATAAATAAAATAAAAGGGAGCATTCTGCAGAACCCACTTTTCTGCATTTCCATAGTTTTCTATGCCAAGCACAGCACATCTTAATATATTTTCCTTCAGTTTACTTAAAGGTGCCGGCTCTATGTGCACCCTTTTTTAGAGGTTGTCAATTCAAATGTAATCAAAGGGAGTAATTTATATTGATTTCAGAGAAATTAGGGGTAGCATCTAAATGATGCCAGTTTAATGTCCTTTATGGTGTAAGGGTAATATGTATAAATTTTTTACCTAGTTGTATCAATTACAGTGATAGCTGAAGGTACTTTTGAAAATCTTAATAATTGGTTGGATTAGTACTTGAAACTCATACAAAATGTGAACTATACTATATTTGGCATATTTGTTTTCAGTGTAATATAAAGTAATGTACTGTTGTGTATACAGCATTTAGCACTATTAATAACCATGGGATGGTGTATTACAGTTATCTGGTTTAAGACACATTTGGTTAACATGTGAGCAAATCTGAGTTTAGTGACTTGCACTTCTTCCCTATACCGAATTTGAGATTAGCACATTACCCATTCTTAACATGTTTGCACTATTTTCTTATATTCCTTGTTTCTGCCTATTTGTATTATTTGGGCAGGAAAATACTGATACATTCACCCATAAACATTTTACATTTTAGAAGAAAGGACACCAGTATCTGAAAGGGAGTAAAGGGCATCTGCAAACAGACACACTAGGGAAATATGTCATAGCGGAACGTTAGTGCTGTTACAGAAGGACGTGTAGTGCGTAGACTTTTAGCGAAATGAGGTTGGGCTGGATAAGGACAGTTTGTCCTTAGAACACCCTAGCAGAACATCTGCCAGAGCCGTTATAGTAGGACATATGGAAGTGAAAAAGATAAACAGAATGGCATGTCGTACCCAGATTCTCCATGTCGTACCATATTTGCTTCTGAAATTTTTTTAACAAATTGCCAATTTTATCATTTTTTGCTTCAAGCCATGTCTCTGTGCTAAAGTCAAAGTATTTCCTTAAAAGCTGTTAATTGCAATAACCTTTTTATTTTTGTAGACAATGTCTCCATAGACCTTGTCTAGTGAGACTGACAGCTTTCAAACCAACAGCCTTCAATGAAGATCTTTTTATTGTTTCAACATGTCAAGCTCTTGTAATTTATGCCATTCAAATAAAAAAATGTAAATGACAAAAAATTACACTTTGTGAGAGAATGCAACCCTTGACAGACTATTCCCTTTCACCACAAACCTCTAAGTAATTACACAGAGTAGCACCTAAGAGCTAAGAATATTTATCTAATATTAATGCTTTTTATGAAAGTGATTTTAGAGTGATATCACTTCCTTACATTACATAGAAGTCCTATTTTTCTAAGGCAAGTGCTGGAAAGATTTGTTTTACTTAAAGCATAATCAAACAAAGGCCCACAATGAGCCTCTTTGAAAATGTAAAAAAATAAATATCCCAACACCTTAAACTAAGGATGTGATGTCATGTAGTAGATGTATTCTGAACGGAAAGGTCATTTTTTCAGGTTTCTTCTCAGTATTAATAAAGTTGCCAAGCTCTACAGAGGTGGTGTCTGGTTTCACTGTGTACCAAGCATACAAAAAGGGCTCTGTTGAGAATTTTTGGAAACCGAACAGTGGTTGGGGCCTCCATATTTGTATTAGCAGCAGTTAAAGGTACTTTAAGATATTTAATCCCCTGCAAAATTCAGCAATAAGTGTATGGATAACTGACCTGCCACCACGCTAAATGTCAGACAGAAAGGTACAATCATTGAGTATCATTTATAAAAAAAATATGAATAAAAGAATATACTGGTAATAAAAAGTATTATTTTGTTTCATTTAACATTGTGTCTTCAATATGTGACATGGTGTCTAATCCAGTGCCATACAAAAGCCTATATTCCAGATTTATTCATTATTCAAACCTTGTTCCTCTTTGGGTAGGGGGCAGTGGGTTGCACAGCAATCTTTTTTCTTATAATGTAAAACCAGCCATGGATTTAGTAGGGTATTCTGGGCTATGATTTCTGAACACATAATGATTTTGTTTGTATGAGAGGTTAATGACAGGGGCAATTAACGACTGTGGTTTAGTTTATTGCCTGGACTGATTGGCTGAAACAAGAGCTGACATCAGAGTGTGCTTGCAACTCATCAGCAGTCAGTCGGACAACTGAGGTATATCTCAGTACATACCCCTCTTCAAAATGTTAACATTAAATGGGAAAAAAACTGAGCCCCTTTTTGTTTCTCTGCATGGGAGAACCTGAGACTCAATTAACACTAATTGTTTTAAGCTACAATGCATAAGGACATTAAGGTTAATAAAAAAATAACTCAAAATTCTAAGATTTTACTAGTTACATGACGTAAGGTCATGATTTATAAAGACACGGAGGCGAGTATTATGCATAACTCTTTTCTTTAATCCCTCAGCAGCAAAGAGAGAAAATAAAACAAATACAAATAGTAAACTCCTCCCTTTCTCCATATCACAGTGTACATCCCAAAACTCCTCCTCTTTTCTTTGACATGGCTCAGATAACATATCCAACAGTCATAAACATAGATCCAGCAGCAGAATCTTCGTTCAAGGAACTCCAACTGAACACGGAGTACCGCCACGTGATCATCCACGAACAAAAAAGCCCAACGAGACTTTATTCAAACATTCTCTTAGCAGACGTATACTTGTCAAGCTAAAAAGGGAAAAACAATATGGTAAAATCACGCCATCAGAATTGTATTACCACAGGATATTAAACGACCCCAGTCTTTTAAAACATAAGAAATTATTAGTCATAAACATTCATTTAACCAATGGGAGGGCAAATAAAATAATAAATCATAATCAAGCCCTAAGGCATCGGGTGGGAATAATACTCGCCTCCGTGTCTTTATAAATCATGACCTTACGTCATGTAACTAGTAAAATCTTAGAATTTATAAAGACACGGAGGCTCATATTATGCATCTTCAAAGCTGAGCAATAACATTAGAGGTAAAATGAATAGTAGGTCTAAAATAAAATTCCTTAAATGTAGAATCCCTAGACCAGTCGGCCGCTTTAAGTAAATCTTCAAGCCTGCAACCAGAGGTAAATGCCTTAGAGGCCATAGCACTCCTGATAGAGTGGGGCCCAAATATAGAAGTATCAACCCCTGCCTCAGTTAAAACCCACTTAACCCATCTAGCTAGTGAAGGTGTTCGAACAGGTAAATGCGGTCTGCGTAATGCCAAAAATAGATCAGGACGAGAGATGTCTCTAAAATCTTTAGTCCTAGATTCATATTCCTTTAGACAGGAGACGGGGCACAGGCGTGAATTATGTGGGAAAGAAGGATAAGAAACTGAGGTAATAGATGTTTTAGTTCTCCTTGAGATATCAAATGTGACTCCGTCGGGGGTAAAAGATCTACCGGAGATATCCAAAGCCCTGACATCTGACACCCTCTTGCATGAGATGAGGCAACAGAGGGCTACCAGCTTAGCCGATAATTGGAGTAAGGACAGTTCGTCATTGGGTGGCCACCGGGTAAACAGACGTAACAACAAGGTAACATCCCAGACCGCATTATATCTAGGACGAGGAGGCCGAGAAAGTCTAATGCCTTTTAACAAACGACAAATGACTGAGTGTTTACCAACCGGTGTACCCTCAACTCCCACGTGTCCCGCCGAGATTGCGGACCGATATGTATTGATTGTACGGTAGGCTCTACCATCCTCAAACATTTGAGTAAGAAAACGCAATACCATACTTAAAGGGGCAGATACGGGATCCACGTGTCGTCCCATGCACCAATTAACCCAGTATTTCCAGGCACCTCTATAGACCTGTCTGGTACCAGGTGCCCATGCTCCTTCCAGGAGATCGAGAGTTGCCTGCGGAACGTCCGCGACAACCCAAGGTCCCCGGAGAGTAGCCAGGCTATTAGGGGAAGGTGCTTCTGAACTAACAACGGATGAGGTTGACCGTCTATGTTCGTTAGAAGGTCCGGGTAGTGGGGAAGTAACCGTGGGGAATCTATGGCCATTTCCAACAGAGTCGGGAACCAAGGCTGCGAATCCCACCAAGGGGTGATCAAGACTAGTTCCGATCTGTGTCTGCAGAGGTGCAGCAGTGTGCGGGGAATGAGGCAGAATGGTGGGAACGCGTAGTGTCTGCCCATCGGCCAAGATTGCAGGAAGGCATCCGTGCCTATCGCGTCTGGGTCCGGATTCCAACTGAAGAAACGCGGACGCTGTGTGTTCAGACGGGACGCAAAGAGGTCCAGGTCTAGTGGGCCCCAGAGAGTGAAGAGACATTGAAAAATGTCTTGACGTAAGCGCCAATCGCTCGGGTCCCGCAGAAAACGAGAGTTCCAATCCGCCTCTGCATTGGAGATGCCCGGTATGTGGGTCGCTTGTACCGAGATATTGGAGGCTAGGCAGAAATGCCAGAACTCCGACGCGAGGTGGGTCAGGTCTTGAGACTTCGTGCCGCCCAGGTGATTGATGTACCTGACTGCGGACACGTTGTCCATACGTAGCAATACGGAACATTTTGAGGAATGTTGTGCGAAACTGCGAATGGCGAATGCGCCCGCTAGCAGTTCCAAGCAGTTTATGTGGAGGTTCTGTTCCTGTCTGGGCCATTTCCCTCCCGTGGAGCGGTCTCCGCATCGAGCCCCCCAACCCCGGAGGCTGGCATCCGAGTCTATCACTAAATCCGGGGCCGTCCCGAAAATTGCCCTGCCATTCCAGCCATCTATGTGTTGAAGCCACCACGAAAGCTCCTCGGCAGCCTCGCAATCCACTGGAATGGCGTGATCGTATGACATGCCCTGTCGGAGAGACCGAATCTTCAAACGCTGAAGAGCACGGTAATGAAGTGGGCCTGGAAAGATCGCCTGAATGGAGGCGGATAGAAGGCCAATGACCCTTGCAAGATGACGAATCGTAATCAGTGGTCGATGGAGGACCTTCCTGATCTCTTTTTTGATCGACCTGACCTTGGCTACCGGGAGGTGAAGGGATGTTTGCACCGAGTCTATCAGGAAGCCCAGGAATTCCATCTTTTGAGACGGGATCAGGATAGACTTGTCCCAGTTGATAAGGAAACCCAGATCCCGAAGGAGACTCGTGGTCCAATGTAAGTGGCGTTCTAGGGAGTGTTTGTCCTGCGACATAATTAATAAGTCGTCTAAATATATAATTAGACGCACTCCTTTCCGGCGCAGATGGCCGATTACGGGTTTTAACAGTTTGGTGAAACACCAAGGGGCGGAAGATAGGCCGAATGGCAGGCACGTGAAGTGCCATTTCTGATTGTCCCATACAAATTGAAGGTATTCTCGGTGGTAGTGATCCACTGGGACGGTGAGGTACGTGTCCTGTAAATCTAACTTCGCCATCCAATCCCCTGTGCGTAGTAGATCCCTCAGGGAATGAATACCTTCCATTTTGAAGTGTTGGTAAGAGATGAAGGCATTCAGGGGTCGGAGGTTTATGACAGGCCTGATGCCTCCACCCTTCTTGGGAACCATGAAAAGGTTGCTTACGAAACCGGGGGAGTTCATGGGAATGGGAGCGATCGCCCCTTTGTTGAAGAGGGATTGAACCTCTTGAGTGACTAACAGTCTGTCTGACGGGGAAAAATGAATCGCGTGAGGAAATACGGACTGAACAGGGGAAGTAAGGAAGTCTATCTGGTATCCCCTTACAGTCTGCAGAACCCAAGGGTCTGTAGTCAATCTGTGCCAATTGTGAGTAAAGTGACGCAGTCTGCCCCCGACCCTGGGAGGGTAGAGGGGTGCATGGGTACTCACCATAAGGGCGTCTGGATTGGTATGATCCTCTTGCGCCGCGATTTTGCCAAGGGCGGCTCCTCTGCGGGAAGAATGGGGCAGCTGCGGGCCTGTATTCCTGGTGGGTTTGCCTGGATGTATTGGGACCTCGGGAGCCGTGGTTTGGACCCCTGTGATAACGGCCGGCCAGACAGCCCCGACCTCTGCTGGCCCCTCCAAAAACCTTTGGGCTAAACACTCTCTTCATGTTAGCCTGGGCCTTATCCAGTGCAGTGAATGTCTGGACGAAAGAGCCTAAGTCCTTTACGAACTTGTCCCCAAATAGCATGCCTTTAGCTGAGGTACCAGGTTCAGAAGTGGCCATGTTAACAAGCTTAGGCTCGATCTTAATTAAGATCGCCCTGCGCCTTTCACTGGCTAGGGCCGTATTGGCATTGCCTATTAAGCATATGGCCCGCTGTATCCACCCCCTTATGGACATAAGGTCCAGGGGGGTCACTCCAGAAATTGCCTCCTCCACCATCTCAAAGATACGGGCACAAGGGCCCAGTACATCTAGAACTTTATCCTGGCAATTCCGTAGGGAAAAGTCCAGGCCCTTCTTTGGCCTCCAGCCGGTCTTTCCCAGGAATTGGGCGATTTTAGGATCCACGTCAGGTGTATTGCATGCCAGGTCAGGGACCGTGGGTCTGGGGCATTCGGCTTTTAACTTATTGCGGGTTGCTTTATCTAGGGGATGGCGAACCCTGGCAGCTATATATTTTGCCACGTGTTCCGTTGGGAACCAGTCGGCTGACCTGGGGTGGATTAGATTATCAGGGTCGAACAGGGGTTCGCCCTGGGGGTCGAGCAGCGCATTAGCGTCTGCATCAAGGTCAGGTCTTTCACCGATAGGTGGGACTTCAAATATAGGTTAATCGTCAGAGGTGGACTGATCGATGCCCACGTCCCCTTCAGAAGCCTCCTCTATGTCGGAATCAGAATCCGAATTCAAAGCCTCGGCTCTTGCCTTTTTCCAGGTGCGTACCATTTTTGCCCGGTACTGGGCTCTTTTGCGCGGTGCGACCGTGCCATCCTGTGCATGACGTACCATGCCCGTGTCAGGGATTAATGAGGCCGGGGTAATCGTGTGTCTGGATTTAACACTAGCCTTTTTAGGGGGTCCAGACTTCGGGGCCAGAGGGCCACCGGTCAGTGTAGTGTCCCGGGTTTGGGGGCCCTGGGTAGCTCTAATGGCAGAAGTTATAGAATCCGCTAGGGTAGTGGACATGTGGCCCATGGCTGACTGGACAGCAAGGGAGACAGAACGCTGCATAGTGCTGTCAAACAAGGAACGAAATTCCTCAGAATTCATGTCAGTAGGGGCATCCTGACAGTCAAAATCAGAAGGAGCAGCAGCTCCAGTCTGGGCACCATCTCTGTGAGACATGCTACAAGTATAAACTAGTGGGAGTAGTGAGGAGTCAGTGATGCAAGTAACTCACCAAGGCAGAGAAAAAACCAAATGGCAGGTAAAAGGACAGTGTGGTGTGATAGAGGGAGATGTTCCAAGCAAAAATGATACGTTTTGGCGCCAAAACGAGGGCATAGGGGGCGGGAACAACTTCAAAAAATGCCCAGAAGGCTACAACAAAATGGCCGCCGCGGCAAAAACTGCGCATGCGCGACGGCCGAAAACGGAGAAAATAATAGAAATAGAGAAAAAACGGTAGTTTGGTAATAAAAAGAGGGGCCTGGGGCCCAAAATGGGTACCCAGGTGAAGGGGAGGGTAAACTCCTAGGGACACAACCGACCCAGGAGTGGGAAAAAAAAAAAAAAAAAAAAAATAAAAAAAAATAAAAAAAAAAAAAGAAGAGAAAAGCAGTGGGAATAAGGGTATAGAGAATGTATAAAGAAAACTTCAGCAGTACACTAATACAACAATGTACAAATAATAATTCACTAAATACAGTGCTTAACATAAAGTATAAACAAGTAATAACTATGCTCTATAGGAGGAGCACAAATAAAACATGTACTTATCTGAGGGAAGCAGCAAAGAAAAGAGGAGGAGTTTTGGGATGTACACTGTGATATGGAGAAAGGGAGGAGTTTACTATTTGTATTTGTTTTATTTTCTCTCTTTGCTGCTGAGGGATTAAAGAAAAGAGTTATGCATAATATGAGCCTCCGTGTCTTTATAAATCTAGCAACACCATATTTTTAAAAACAATATATTAGATCAATATACAATGTGTGATGGAATGTTTGTTTAATCTTTACAAACTGTGACAGTGTATACAAAAAACAAAAACTGTCTGCGCTTCTTACCATAATAAAGTTGGCAACAAATATATAAACATAATATAAATGAGAGGTTTTGGTTATATGAATTGAAAGCGCAAGCTGCCTAAGCGGCGCGCTAATTGCCCATTGCTGGACATTAGTTATATAATAGGGGTCACTAAAAGGTCAGGAAAGTTAAGGCATAAAGTTTTGGCGGGCTAGGTTAGCTAAATCTAATTCTAGGTTGCTGGGCAGGCAGTTTGTTTAGTGCAGCTGATGTAGGAGGTGAGAGTAGGTTCTCACCCTATTGAGAATGTGCCTTGACGTGGCGGGTGAGCTTAATTATGCTTTGGCCAATTCATATAACCAAAACCTCACATTTATATTATGTTTATATATTTGTTGCCAACTTTATTAGGGTAAGAAGCGCAGACAGTTTTTGTTTTTTGTATACATTGTACAGCCAATTCACTGTTTTTGCAGCATGCTTACACCTGTTTGGTAGGCCTTGTATTATCCATTTGTATTATTTGAGCCTGTGACTAGCTTAGCGCACCGAAATTTTTTCTTTTCCGTTTGCACATATTTGAGGTTGTTGGCTCCTCATCAGTCTGGTTGCAGCTTGCTGTCCAGGGGTCAATAGGGAGGAGGTTTAATTGCACCTCCCCCAACACATTAATAAGGCTTTGGTAGCAGTATAAACTGCTTTGTGTGCCCACTATGTAGGAGGTGAGAGTAGGTTCTCACCCTATTGAGAGTGTGCCTTGACGTGGCGGGTGAGCTTAATTATGCTTTGGCCAATTCATATAACCAAAACCTCTCATTTATATTATGTTTATATATTTGTTGCCAACTTTATTAGGGTAAGAAGCGCAGACAGTTTTTGTTTTTTGTATACATTGTGTACAGCCAATTCACTGTTTTTGCAGCATGCTTACACCTGTTTGGTAGGCCTTGTATTATACATTTGTATTATTTGAGCCTGTGACTAGCTTAGCGCACCGAAATTTTTTCTTCAAACTGTGACAGTGTCAGAGAAAAAGTAGTGGAAGGAAGGTACATAGGACCCAGAATCCTACATAGTTTATACCCTCTGGAAGGTTTATCCCAGAAAACTACATTTCCCAGAAGGCAATGTATCAGGTAGATCTGCAAATTACATACACCTGAACCGAATTAAAAACATATTTGAAAGGTCAGAACAATAAATGCCTTCATGTTTGGCCTTCAGACTTCTTCTGGTAGCAGAGAGGGAAAGCAGAATTCTGAAGGCCTGGTTTGATGCAACTTTGTGTTAACTTTGTATTTTGTTTTGCCGGCAGCGGATTTAGTTATCTGGTAACTCTTGTGGGAGTTAGGTTTTCTTTTTATCGTATCAGTTTCTTTTATATATAAATGCACAGTTGAATTTAAATTAAATAATAAAAAGAAAAAAAAAATAAGGTTCTGTCCGTTGTAACCCTTGAAGACCTGTGAACATTCTCATAACAGGTGGAGTTATGTGGGTATAGCCCTGAAATATCTGGAGGATATGCTAAAGACTTCTGCACAGAAACAGGCCTCTGCTGTGCAACAGGATACTAAATGCACAGATAAGTGGGCAACAGAACATGTTCAAAAAGGAGGTGCAAGTCCTAGCTGGTAAGCTCAGTGAAGCCCAACTACAGAATCCATAAAACAATGGTGGGATTTAAGCAGGTCAGATGATATGGAAGCTTACATTATGACATTAGAAAGGACTGTTGAGAAAGAACATCAGCCATCTGTGCAATGGGTAGGACTGCTGGCACCATTTTCAAGTGGAGAGTTCCAGGAAACATTTTATGATCTGGAACCAAGTGATGCTAATTATTATGCCAGAAATACTGACCTGCTTGGGTGTCACTGTACCAGTTCCTGCTCAAAGAAGACATTCTTGGACAATTCAGCAGGATAATGTATGATCCGGTCCATCTGGCATGCAAATTCCTTCAGCTTGAGCTCAAATAAGCTAGGTAAGATAGTGGGACAGTTACTAATGGACCAATTCTTAACAAACCTACCTTTCTGAAAAGCTCAATAAATTTAAGTGTGGTACTGTGATGGGTTTAAATGACCAAGTAGCTCAATGTAAGCCTCACATCACCAAGTACCATGCCAAGCCTCGGATTGAGTGGTGCAAAGCACGCTGCCACTTCGCTGTTAAGCAGTTTCATGGGTTTGGCGGATGCCAGAAGAACGTTACCTGTCTGACTACATTGTGCCAACTATAAAGTTTGTCAAGGATGTCATATGCCTTATTTGATTCAGCCATCAGGAAAGTTTGGGTGGTGGCCCAGGTGAAAAAAACAAATAGGAGCCAGCTCACCAGAAGTTCATTGGAATCAGTAATATCTTTTATTCTTTAAAACGGTAGTAATGTCCACAGCAGACAATTGTTCAGGGTCAAATAACCACCCATCCACCTAATGCATTTCGTGCACCCATGCACTTAGTCGTAGGCATACATACATAAGGCTAATATTCCCTTAAATGCTTTTTGATGTTAATTAAATCAATTGTAGGTAAATGGGATGCAGGTGAGGGGGGTGAAGAAATCTCACATTCCTACTCCTCTGCAACACCTACTTTGCTTGTTGGGTCATGACGATGGGCAAGATTTGTAACAGGCGTCTAGCTGCCTAACCACTTTGTGAGCCTGACAAAACCACATTTAATAGCTTATGTGCCTAGACACCAGTCATTCAGCTCCTTCGGCGCATTGAGTTGGGATGTTTAGTTCATAATATCACTTGTTGGGCGGTGAACATCACAGGGGTCGACAATAACCACATAAATGCCCTTTCTCGTTTGCAGTGGCAGGTGTTCCGGGAAGCAGCTCCAGGAGCAGATGCAGTCTAGTGTCTCGGCAAACTTTGGGTAGGGCGAGTGATGGAATGGACTTGAGCATCGTTTTCTGTGCCGACATTGGGCAGGTGAATAAGTCATCTCGCCTTGGTTCCTCAGAGCAGGCCATTTGGCATATTGGAAGGTGGGATTTGCGGAGGTTCCAATCATATATGCGTCCTGCGGGGCTGATTGCCTTCCCATCTGTTTTCTCTTTATAGGGTCCTGTGCCTGGAAGGTGTGGCTAATCGGCCACTCCAATATCTACTGGGTCCAGAGGCGAGCTGGAGGGGGACAGCTTGGTTTGTTGCTGGGTGTAGTAAAAGTCTGTTGGTTTAGGACAAGGGGTATGCAATGGATTGATCCTGATGTGGTCATTTTTTGGGGGCCCCAGATATTATTTTCATTCGTCTAGGGGGAATTACATATGTATGAGTCCGGTATGGGGCCTGAGTGACTTAATAAAACAGGATTTGGTGTGGTTGCATGTTCTTTTCCTGCATGCTTGTTTGGTTTGGTCAGTGGTGATTTCTCACAATTATTGGAGGTGTGCTCATGATTAGAAAGCATTAGAAAATTAAAGAGTTGAGTTAAATATACAGGTTTCAAAATTTGTTGTAGGGATCGTTACAAGATGTAAATGACTCATCTGCGGCCGCTACGGACGTAGCAGCCTCCCATACTCACCGCTGCCCGAGAGGATCTGCGTGCTGCAGAGCCATTCCCAAAATGGCTGACCGGCGGCGGACTGAGCGTGCGTGGTCCATGAATTAAAAGGACATTACCCCTTTTTTCTATACATGCCAACAATTAGTAGTAGGCGGTGTTCTGTCTGGGGCTATTTAAGGACACTTTAGCTGACCACTCATTGCCTGTCAAAGAGTTTATTATTTAGTAGTCTGGGCTCTGTTGCTGCTTTTTGTTTCTTTTTGGTTTCTACCTTGGTTCATTCTAGTTTACCCTGCTTGCTCCTGTCCTTGACCTTGGCTTGCTTCTTGGTTATCCTGCCTGCTCCAACCCTTGACCTCGGCTACGTTTTTGACTTCTCCTCCTGTGTCTGTGTCACCTATCTGGTTCGTGCCCAGGCTCTGCATTGTGGATCCCTAGCTAGGGATCCTGACCATTGCTGCTGGTTACACAAGATGTGTTGGAGCAAGCCATGGCTTTTGTGGTGGGGCATCCCTGTTGATTTTAGGGGATAAAACATTGGGTCTACTGGCAGTGTGTATCCTTGCCAATAGAGGCTGAAGCAGGTGTCTAGGACAAGGATGGTGTAGTTGGGTGGATTCTTCCCTTAATGTCTAGTACCTGGATGGCCTCTCACCACCTCAAGATAAATATGTCTGAGACCGAGCTCCTTCTAATCCCTCCCTCTAACTCTATTCCCCTTTCTGACCTTTCTATAACTGTCGACGGTACCACTATCTCTCCTTCACCACAAGTCCGCTCCCTCTTTTTATTTTATCCCTCACATGAAATCACTCTCTAAATCCTGCCACAACCAAGTACGCAACATTTCCAAAATTTGTCCATTCCTGACTGCCAGCACCGCAAAACAACTAATCCACTCCCTCGTAATCTCCTGTCTAGACTACTGCAACAACCTACTTACCGGCCTCCCTCTCTCCTGACTATCCCCCTCCAGTCTGTCCTCAATGCCTCTGCCAGACTAATCTATCTCACCCAACGCTCTGCATCTGCCGCACCTCTCTGCGAGTCCCTTATCTCACCCTACATTAACATCATTCACTACCATGCAGTACTCACCTCCTGTTTCTCACCCCTTATCTCCCTAGATTGTAAGTTCCTGCGGGAACAGGGCCCTTCATTCCTCTTGTACCTGTATGTCAATTGCTGTATTGTACTTGTCGTCATCTGTAAAATGATCATCTGTCGGCGCTTTATAAATAAAGTATAATAATGATAATGGTCATGTCCACTGAGTTGTCAGAAGGAACCTGATCACAATTCCTAAACCAGGAAAACCCATCTCTGAATATGCACACTACAGACCCATCTCGCTCCTAAATTCAGATACTGGCATTCAGGCTCAACGCACTTCTGCCTTCCTGAATAAAGAATGACCAGGTTGGGTTCATCCGTGGACGAAAACCATCGGAAAATACCAGAAGTATAAATATCACCTATTTAGTGACTATAAACTCTGGGAATTTGGTATTCTAGAGGACTTCATCAAAGCAGTTCTCATGTTCTCCAGCAGTCTGCTAAAGTCTATTCAGCTGGTTTTCTGTCAACACCTTTCATATCCAAACGGAACTCAACAGGGGTGTCACCTCTTCTCTTTGCCATGCTAATTGAGCCCCTGGTAATTGAATAGAGCACTGCTTTAAGACAACCATAAGAAAGCTGCATTTCCTGGTTCGGTCACGTGGACTTATGTGTGTGTGTTTCATGTTATACTCTAAACAGAAACAACATAAGTATAGAGACCAACATGATATGGGATTCTTAGTAATGTACGTTTTAGCACATTTCTCTGCACCTGAATATGATTCTAACATATGTATGAAAGCTTTCCAGCATTTTAGGTAGTCTTTTAGTTTGACAGTTTAACTAATTCTCCAATTTGCTTTGGTTCCACGCAATCCCGTAAAATATATGGCATCTTTCCAAATAAAATGATAGATTTTTAATCCCAAAAGGGTTAATGTAACATTATTATGTGGCAAAAACGTTAACCAGATGTGGCGTGACTAATGTCTTATAAAGTCAAAGCTTTTGAAATACACTACAAAACCAATTATCGCGAGCGTGTTCTCTCTCCCTTATAGCGAAAATTAAAAATGTCTAGTTTTATCTTTCAACAGACACACCACTTGGTTTTCTATGTACTGCCAGCTCATGTACACAGCACGTTACCAAATTAACATGTAAAATATTATTATGCCAAGCAGGGAATTATATTTTTCCCTATAAGCGCTTGCTGCCAAGCCAAACCCAGCTTTAACAAGCTAGAACCAATTAATGCCTTCTTGGCAAGAATCCATTTATATGCTCACAATCATTTTAACATTCATTTGGACACCTAGTTACACCAACATGTTTTTGTGCTATATTTCAACTGACATACATTGGCAGCCACAGTCGGTAATCTGGGTCAATTTATGTAACAAACACATAGAGAATGTGCCGAGGTTCCAGCTTTCTAGTACAATACATCCCCCACCACCTGATTAGTCACATAGCAGCTGGAAGAGTTGATGAAGAAAAAACTTAAACCATTATGGTCCCTGTATCAGAAGGACAAATAAAGCTGGGCTTCCTGTGGTGGTCCCTATATAACATGGGGGCAAATGCGCTTCTCCTATTGGTTGCCCTCCCCAACTGCATAATATGGAAAAGACAGGCATCTTTTCTTCCTAAATGTTAACCATTTTAAGAAAATGCACTTCCTCACTGGGGGCCAGTGTTTATACACACCCATTATTATTGTTTTTTCCATGTAATCCATGATTGTTTATTGATTGTTTTTTTCTAATGCCATATTTAAATAATCATGTGTTCATTTTATTTGCCGTCCTTTGATCTGTACCAAATAAAAGCCTGTGTTTCTCCCCTTATTAACCGTTATTGTTATCCTTAAAGAGACAGGTTAATGTCCCTGACGCCGCCATTAAAATACTGCATATTAAAGTACACAAGCTTTCAAAATGAAAAAGAAAAAAGGACTTACCTGATAAAAAGTTATCTGCCCTCACGCAAATAACTAGGGGCAGACATCACAACAACTTTTTTCCCATATGTGATCAAATCTAAACACAAAAGCTTATCTGCACACACAAGTAGAACTAATTGCAACTCTGTGTCCATATGTGATGATTTTAAAATTTTTACTTTGTATACTTTACACTGTGTTTTGCCTTTTAGAATAGGTGTGACTGTAATTTATACATTTTAATGATGTGAAAATTTTGATGTGTATTTTAACAAAAGAGTTTCTGCCTTTATTATTTGAGGATAATTTATCCTAAGCGCTCACACTGATATTTAGGCCCATTTTGTTTTTTTGTTGTGTTGAGAAACCTCATCTGGTGTTTTGGTAGCTGTTCATATGCAGTAGTTTGAACCCACTCTTTTTCATTCTTTATTGTTCTCCTGTAGTAACTATTTCTAAAGAAGACCTGCCCTAGAGTTAACTGATACCATGTTCAGAGAACCAAAAGGAGATTGACATAGAAGCAACATTTGAGGATGATAGAGCCCCACCACCAAAGAGAACCACGAAAAAACAGATTTTAAAAAAAGGACAAAAACCACACTTTGGGGGAAAAAAAGATGTCAATATTCAGGAATTCCAAATGTTTAAGAGAAACATCCGAACAGCACGGCCAAATTTCATATCTCAAAAACTGACAACAGTAGAACAGGTAATCAAAGAGATTTAAAATTAAAAAATGAGAGTTAAAAATGATTACAAACAGAAAGTCAGAAATCCTACTAATTTTAAATACACACAAAGAATTTGAAATACAAATAATAATCAGAAATCTGAAAAAATTTAAAATCTGAACCAAAATAAAAAAATTTCACACATGAAGGAATTGTTAGACACGAAAAGTTAAACGCACCAATTATGATACCTAAGTACTGTTCTAATAAAAGAGATGATAACAATAGGAGAAACACAATGACCAACAATATTTCACATCTTATTACTAATTCGGAACAGATTCAAAGTACTATCATCATTGGGAGAAAATTTCAGTTGTCGTCTAGCCAGACCCCCTCCGAAGTATCGAAGAAATACAGCAGGAGAATAAAAAGTACATTAAGTACAGATTCAGAAAAACATGTTAAACAAAAGTAGAAAGAAAGAATGTTCCCGTTCAGGTATTTTCAATTTATCAAATACAATTTTATATCAACAATTATGGATTTTAAACAAAGTGTTAAATACAGTATGCATCAAATATAAGTTATGGTCAGCCTTTGTTGATGTCAATAAATTTGTACACAGCATCACATTCAAACTCTATTATGGAATAATACCACAAAAACATAATCTGAAAATAAAGTCAGTGAATTTGTTAGAATTCATTTAAAGCAAAAAAAAATCTACATTTTATCCCACAAATGTTAAATCTGGCCTCATTGAATATGCAGTAATTAAAAAAAAAACCCAGCAAGTATGATAACTTACAAAAGTACTAGAAGACTTACAACATGATAAAGAAATTGTAATTAAACCCTCAGACAAAGGTGGGGAATTTATTTAAATCTAAAAACAAACACAAATGGCTACTAAATGATCCCAAGTAATTTTGGATAAAAGCTTTATATCAATAAAACAATATTATTTAAATGTAAAAAAAGATATAAAAGATACAAAAAGATATAAATAACCCACCAGGAAGACAAACTGTTTTTGGAGTAAATTAAATTTTTTGCTATTTATCTGATTACCTACATAAAATCTTTCAAAACAATATTACAAAAAGCCCATTCCTACTGAAAGATTTTTTTGTCTGGTAACTAGTGATATGGATTCATAATATACTAATATAGAACAACAAAATGATTGTAATGCAGTAACACATATTTTGGAAAATGATGGATCTATCCCTGGAAACAAATAGAATTCATAATGAAAAGGATAGAACTAATACGTACATACATTATTTCTGGTTCCTAGATGATACAATTACAAGGAACAGCTTTGGGCACCAGGTTTGCCCCAATCTATGTCAATCTTTTTATGGCAGACTAATATAATCAATGTTTGTTATAGGCATAACTCGTGGCGAACCTGAACCTATATGTCAGGTGATGATTTTGTTTTCATTCTGAGTAAAATAAATGTAAATAAAAAGTATGAGAAACGGCAATAGAGAGGATGACAAAGGTGTCTGAGGCTCTGTGAGGGAATCTGAGGTATGCAAATCTAGAAGACAGGGTAAGAAAGAAATAGTATTTAACTTATCACAAATGACATTGACTAATGACAAAGTTCCAATGATTATCTCAATGATTACACATGATATTGACTAATAGTTTGAGGTAGATAAATGGATGTTAAATTGAAAATCTTAGTTTCCAACAACACGCATTGCAGTTAATGAAGATGTTAGACATATGACAACTTAAAACACAAGCACAATTTTAATTCTAACATGTATTTAAATGTTAAAGATTATCATTAACAAACCAAGTAAGACTCCACAAACGTTTGCCTTACATCACATATCTTATGAAAAATACTACAATGTACTCTCTCACAATATGACTGTTTGTGTTTGTTATGTCTTTGTATTCCCTTGTTTACTCTACCAATCAGTATTCCCATAATTTGTAGGAAAAAGTTTTTACATTTTTCCTATCGATGTGCATCCCTAATTTATGTCAAAGAATATACATTTTAAATTTTACAATGTAAATTTTTAATTGTCCTATTATGCTGTTACAACTAACTACCTCATGTTTACACATGCATATGGTGACAAGGTTGTGTGTAGAAGTAACCGAACATGATTTATCTGAGGCCATTTGCCTGAATTCATACTATTTGCATTTTTAGTCATTGATGGTTTATTTAAGGTATTAATGACTTACACAATTATCTCCATATCATTGTTAAACAGATGTTTCATTAATGTATTGTATAACTAATCCTCAGCCAGCTGAGCTGTTTCATCTGCATCTTGGCTTTACACCAGCAACTTGCAAGGAAAATGACATGTGGACGTGTGTTGGCTTTATCTCTAATGTAAGATTATAATGTCTACATTTTAGTGAGTTATTTTGTCATTTTGAACGCTAAAAAAAAGTTAAAACAACATGAAGAATGGAAAGGGGTGCAGAGAGGAGCAGCTGCAACCTTGCCTGTTCTGATTTGAAAATTTGAATTCACCTAGAAGGGAACCTTACTTGTGAGAAAGAAGTCTGTTCTGTACAAATACAGACAGACCTCATATAAATAAAAAAGTGCTGCTTGACCACTAATAAAACCTCCATGGTGATGGCTTGTTAATTAGGAAAGTCCACAAAAAAGAATAAATACCACCATATAGATATGCGTTCAGAAAACAGCATGCCCATCAATGAGCGAATGTCAGTCCAAAAGTTAAAACTACCCCAAACTAATGAAAATACTACTCAATTTTAAAAGCCATTGCTCTAATTAACCAGTGTGATTAGAGACAAGTAAACATTGATTGTCAGATAATCAAGGAATACCAAAGGAATTCCAAAGAAAACCTGCAAGTATAGCTATAATTATGCGGCAAACCATTACAGCAACTGTTATGTATTTGAGAAATGAAAAAAATACCTCATCCATGAACATGTGTCTCAATGCTGAACTGATCAATGTAGTTACCATGTAGCTTTGAAGGCCATCTTGCAATAATATTGCTTTACATTAGACTTTAGTGCTGACCTTTATGACTTCTTAAGGGGCCTTTCAGAATGTGTAACAAGCATGCCTTGATTGGAATATTTTAGATGAAAAAGTTTGGTGGTTGTAATATAATGAAATTTGGATTTTTAGAAATATGCTGGAACAGAACAAGAAGTTTTATTCAAACACTAATGCTTTGGTAATGTAACCTTGCTTTATAAACTCATGTTTTCCCAGTTACAAAATGTCCTTTTCATTCAACTACAGAATATGGTGGTACTTTATATTTTCATTATTAATATCGGTTATATGAAGTGCCATCATATTCTGCAGTTTAATCATGACTCGGGCACTATCTATAACATACAGCTGAATACATAAAATAAAACACGTGAGACATGAGGTCGTTGGAAAAGTGTAAGGCCACAGCGCTTTATTACTGTGACAAATAAAGAAATAAAAGAAGATATGAGATAGGTTATGCATACATCACATTTTAAAACCAGATAACATTTTGTAGGGATATCCCGCCAAATACCATGCGGAGACCGCTGGGTCGGAACACCCTACCCTTTAAAGTTCCCCCAGGGACTGAACCCGTGGAGAAACTGAAATACACATAACTGAATGGTATAACAACCAATAAAACACAGCATACCTATCTCAAAACATCCGCCATAGCTAAATTAAAATTAAGAAGGAGACAAGTAAAAAAGGGGAGGGAGGGCGGGGATTCACTGCTTTAAGCGCTGGTCAAAGTATCTGACCAGCGGCGGGAAAAAGGGGGTCACCTAAATAGACAGCCAAAAAACCCCACCCAACCAGCCGGGGAACCCCATAGGGTGTCCTTTATCTGACCCCCTAAGGACTGGCAACAAGCTTTCTGTTAGACTAGGCCCAGTCATGCAGCCCTTCCTCTTAATATCCAGGGCTTGACTTGACTCGGGCACTATCTATAACATACAGCTGAATACATAAAATAAAACACGTGAGACATGAGGTCGTTGGAAAAGTGTAAGGCCACAGCGCTTTATTACTGTGACAAATAAAGAAATAAAAGAAGATATGAGATAGGTTATGCATACATCACATTTTAAAACCAGATAACATTTTGTAGGGATATCCCGCCAAATACCATGCGGAGACCGCTGGGTCGGAACACCCTACCCTTTAAAGTTCCCCCAGGGACTGAACCCGTGGAGAAACTGAAATACACATAACTGAATGGTATAACAACCAATAAAACACAGCATACCTATCTCAAAACATCCGCCATAATCTACGCGTTTGACCAACTTAAACGCGGAGATTCCTCCACAACGCAACAGCTCGCTCTATACCCGTGGTAATCTCTAAACACCACAAATCAGCTCCCACATCACTTAAATGAACGCCATCGTCGCGGAACAGCGCCGGGGAGTCAGTTGTAATTTCGGGATGGGAAATCACTAGGCCACCCTGCAGTGCTACAAAGCGAGCCACAGCCCTGTTAACATTCAGGCGAGCCCTATTAACGCCATCCAACGACCTCGCACCCCTCCAAAACAGTCTAGGAACGATCTCAGACCACAAAATAATAACGCCAGGCATGGAAGCCTGGAATCGGACAATGTCACACTTGATATCCTTTTTGAGGCGCCGCAAAGGCACGGAACATAAATCATTCCCGCCTGCGTGAATGACCAAAATCTGGGGTGGCCTGTCAAGCCGAACCGCACGCTCTAGTTCAGGAGCGACCCCCTCCCAACGAAGGCCCCTCACGCCCATCCAATGGATCTCCACTTCAGGCAACGGGAAACCCAACTGACGACCAGAACGCCGAAGCGCCGCTCTACGTTCGGCCCAAAAAACGTAGGAGTGGCCAACTAGCCAAACTAAACAAGTCCTGCAACCTACAGAAAGAAAACAGAAACAAAAATATCGACCATAACGTTAGAAAACAGGCAGCAAAACCAAAGCAGAAAGAAATTTGCCACAACCAAACCACACCAATGCTGATCAAAGGTCTTACAGTCTGTTTTTTGTTTTATTTTTTTTTTTGTTTTTTTTTTTTTTTTTTTTTGGTCATATATATGTTCTTTTTTTTTTTTTTTTTTTTTTTTTTTTTATTTTGTAGAAAAAACCTCTCCGTACATGGAGTCCATTCCTTTTATTTATCTATGTATTTTTTCCTTTTTTTTTTTTTTTTTTTTAATTTTGCTTTCCATGTATTGACCACGTTATTCATGCACGTACGGTAAATTTTCTGTTTTAAACCAAAAGGGGGCGAATATATGATTTAAAACGGGCCGATTCCCAACGCCCGATCCTTTTGATAACAGAGTCGCTCAGACCCCATCTCGCCGCTTGTGTGGCTGCCCCAATGCGAAAGGAATGAGAACAATACTCATGAGGGGGAAGAGACAGAGCAGCCAAGCAGCGCCGAAACACAGCGATGAATTGAAAACGGGAAAGGAAAGAACCATCCGCATGAATCAGCAACGGCCCAGCGCCGTGAGGTCTGACCTCCAAGTAGTTCCGCAAGCAAAGCAGCGGACAGAGATCACTGCCCACAAAACGCGCCAAACGTACCGTAAAACCTTTTCCCAATCTGTCCGTCTTAGAGTGACCAATGCGCAAACAAAGGTCGTCAACATCGGGGAACACGTCACAATGACGCAAGCCACCGGGGCAGCATCTGCTTGGGCAAACCAATTCGGAAATGCGAAAAGCCCCAAAAAACGCAAGCGTGAAGCTCAGCCGGAAAAGCGTTCTTTCATAATCCGACGAGCAAACAGAATTTAAAACACAAAACAGACGCCGCAATAAATCTAGGGTAACTGGACGGCGAGTATCGCGCTGAAAAACACCCTTCCTATAACCCTTCAAAGCCTGTCTGACCAAGAAGGATTTTGTGAAGTCAGTAGAACCCGTAAGCTTAAAGTAAAACGCCAAGGCAGCCATTTTACGGGAAATACATGACGCAGATACCCCGCTCGAGTAGGCATCCCCCACGAACCAAAGTAATAACGCCAATTTATCCTCATCCAGAACCGGGTCGCCAGCTTCAGCCAACTTAGCAGACCATTCCTCCCAAACTTTGCAATACGCAGCCCACGTGCTATCAGCCACGGAGCGCCGGATCAGGGCCATCGCACTATCGCTCCCAAATCCCAAAGTTCCGCTGGGCAAACTGTTCCCTCCGCATCCGCTTCTGGGGCCAACATCCGGAAACGCTCCAACTGAAAACGAGATAAAGAGTCTGCAATGCCGTTCTCAACGCCAGGGAGATGCTGAGCCCTAAGGTATAAATTGAAACGTAAACAAAGAAAAACCAGATTGCGCAGCAACTTCACAACCGGGGGAGAGGAAGCAGTAATGCTGTTAATGGCATGCACTACACTCAGATTATCGCAATAAAAACGCACCTTCTTGTTGCGCAGCGAATCGCCCCATACGTAAACCGAGACCAAAATCGGAAAAAGCTCCAAAAAGGTTAAATTCTTTGTTAACCCTTCGTCACGCCAGCACTGAGGCCAAGCCCCGACACTCCAGTGCCCACAAAAATACGCACCATACCCAGAAGAACCAGCCGCATCGGTCCAGAGGCACAGATCGGCGTTCGAAACCTCACTCTCCAACCACAAGTTCTGCCCGTTAAAGTCCCGCAGAAAAACATCCCACACACGTAAATCATCCCTGTGGTCAGCCGTCACCCTAATAAAATGGTGGGGGGCACGCACACCAGCCGTGGCCAGTGACAAACGCCTACAGAAAATTCGCCCCATAGGGATAATCCTACAGGCGAAGTTCAATTTACCAACGAGAGACTGCAATTCCTTTAAGGTGACCTTCCTCCTGACAACCACAGCCTGCACCGTAGACCTCAGATCAACCACCTTATCCAAAGGGAGACGGCAACACATCGCTCGCGAATCGATCTCAATGCCCAAAAATTTTATAACCTCAGAAGGACCCTCAGTTTTCTCGGGAGACAAGGGAACCCCAAAAGAATCCATGACACGCTGCGTAGCTTGCAACAGAACGTGACAAACCCAGGAATTAGGAGGGCCAATGCACAAAAAATCATCAAGATAGTGGATCAGGGAGGGAATCCCAGATTCCGTCCTAATGACCCACTCTAAAAAGCTACTGAAAGTTTCAAAGTATGAGCACGAGATGGAGCAACCCATGGGCAAACAACGATCCACATAAAATTGACCATCCCACTTGAAACCCAACAACCTGAAACTGTCCGGGTGAACCGGCAAGAGCCGGAAGGCAGCCTCCACGTCAGTCTTAGCCATCAAGGTACCAGCGCCATAAAGCCTAACCCAGCGCAAAGCCTGATCAAAAGGAGTATAGGAAACCACGCAAAAATCCCTATCTATCCCATCATTCACCGAAGAGCCCTTCGGATATGACAAATGATGGATTAATCGAAATTTGCCGGCCTCTTTTTTAGGGACAACACCCAAAGGAGATACAATTAAATCAGAAAGAGGGGGGGACCGAAAGGGGCCCGCTATTCTCCCCAAAACTAGCTCCTTCCCCAATTTCTCGGCGACCCCCTCCGGAAAGGCCAAAGCGGACTGTAAATTCTTAACCTCAAGGGAACCCTGAGCAGCCTGACAAGGAATATGAAAACCCTCAGTAAAACCAAACCACAACAGCTCCGCAGCCACCTCATCCTCATAACGCAGAAGCCACGGCAGCATCGCGCGAGCGTTCACTGGAGTTGTCCCCTTTTGCAACAGCGCTTGTAGCTGCAGCGGATTTTGCCTTTCTAAAGCACTTAGAGGACGCATGGGCACCCCCACAGACAGAACACTCATGTTTATAGCGGCAGGAAGTGCCCCATCGACACAGGCCCTGGTTGAACTGCCAACAACAGCCCTTTTTGCTGCCTGCCGGGGACGCGGCCGCCGAAGCACCCCCGGCAGCCCCTGAAAAGGGGGCACTAGAAGACCGCGCTGGCGCAGTTACCCGGAGCCACAAGGCAATGTCCTTGTGGTCCCAGCGAATATTCTTCCGGACCGACATACGCTGCCGAAATTGCTCATCATAACGGAGCCACGCCATACCCCCGTATACCCGATAAGCTTCGCCTATGCTGTCCATGTAACAGAACAACCCCGAGCAATGCTCAGGGGTCTTCTCTCCGATAACACTCGCCAAGATGGCAAAAGCTTGCAACCAATTGGTAAATGTGCGAGGAATGAGGCGATAGCGCCTCTTCTCCTCCTCCTCCTTCTTACTCTCATCCCCTTTTGAGCCCCTATCCAAGTTAAATTTCTCTAACGGAAGAAGAGAAAAAATTTCAACATACTCTCCTCTCCAAATACGCTCCCTCACCTCCTGTTTAAGGTGTGACCCAAGCGGACCCTCAAAGCACACATAAACCTCCCCCCGCGCCGAATCGCCGACCCGCTCAGCCTTATCAGAGCTCTTTTCCACAGCTGTCTCAACCACCGGTGTAGACGGCGCAGACGGCGCAGCCGCAGATGATGCAGCCGCAGGCTGAGCAGGAGCCAAACCGCTTACAGCACCCGAAGGGGCCTGCGAAACCCCAGCAGGCTGGGAAGAATAACTACTCCAAACCGCTTGCGGGCACGAGCCACCAGCCCTGACCCTATCCTCGCATTGCTGCAAAAGCGAACGAAAACCAGAAAATAAATCCAAAAAGGACACCTGAGGTAAAGGAGGGGGCACCGCGCTGGGAGCAGGAGGGGGCACAGCGCAGGTAGCGGGAGGAAGACACCCAACAGTAGAAGACAAAGGGAAAGTAGCATGTGGAAGAGGATGTGGTGCAATAGGACCGGAATCCTGAACATGCTCACCAGAACTGCCTGGTTGCAGGGGAGCCATTCCGGACGATCGAAGATGTTCTGCAGCAGCTGGGACGTCAGCAGCAGAAGTGTCGGTAGAAAACAGCACTGGAGACCAGCCGGACCCCTGCCGTGATGCATCCTGCCGATCCTCAGCCGCATCCGTCAAAGGAACAGGTCCGCTGGAACCACGGGAGCCGGAAACAGAAGGTAAGTCCCTGCAGACACCAAAAAGATGGCCGCTCCCGTCGACTTCACCGCGGCGCCCTGACGACGTCGTGGCACGCGACGACCTCTGCCGGCCACGTGATGTACCGGGCATGGCGGCGGCCATGTTGAAGGGTGAAGAACTGCCAGGCGCAGAAACCACCACCGAAGAGACAGGACGCCGAGACGGTGGAACCGGAGGATGGGAAACTCGCCGGGAGGAGGAAGACCGCACCGGGGTAGGTGGAATTACGCCGTCCGAAACGCCATCCTCATCGGCGTCAGAATCTCGCGCGGCCAGGGGTTCAGGAGTGGAGGGAGGAACGGGGGCCCTCCTAGAAGATGTCCGACGGCCGGCAGAAACCCTCCGAGGCGCCGCTCTGGACCGGGCAGCACTGTTAGATCCGGGGGAAACGGAGAGTCTGGGTCTTCTAGCAGGCCCCCTGGACATCTCCGGGCTGAGCCTGGAAGGAGGCCTGCTCCTGCGGGCACCAGCAGATGCAGAAGGGCCAGCCGAGAGTGATGGGAGTAATGCTGCAAAATTTTCTTGCAGCCAGGAACCGCCGTGGGCAGCAGCAGCAGCCCTGATGGCAGCCAGCATGTCTTCCACGTCCTGAGAAGCCATAGCAAGGTAAGCAGCAGACAAAAAGAAGTAGACAGGGATTCACTGCTTTAAGCGCTGGTCAAAGTATCTGACCAGCGGCGGGAAAAAGGGGGTCACCTAAATAGACAGCCAAAAAACCCCACCCAACCAGCCGGGGAACCCCATAGGGTGTCCTTTATCTGACCCCCTAAGGACTGGCAACAAGCTTTCTGTTAGACTAGGCCCAGTCATGCAGCCCTTCCTCTTAATATCCAGGGCTTGACTAAACCAGGGCCAGATTTACCGTGGAGCAAGTGGAGCAGTAAGCTCCAGGGCCCTGGAGTGGTGGGTGTTCCCCAGTTCAATAAGACATCTGGGGCCTCTGACGCTGGGCTAGCATGCATTGCAGGCAGTCACAGTGCAGTGCTCCCTCCCTTGTAGCACACTGCCTCCTGAGCCTGGAGATATCTTCACCTCACATCTGGCCATCAGAATTTTAGTGTGAGAGAGAGGTGTAGCAGAGCAGTGAACTTATTCTACTAGGGTAAGTGGGAAGGATCCCACTTATTTAGTTAGAAGCAGCAGAAACCTTTAGAATTGATACACTTGTAGATGAAACTGATGAAAGAACTCCAATTAATATACATTTTTGTGGAGAAACTGTACCGAAAACAAACAAGAGTTTGGTGGAAGATTAACACCCTGCAAAATTGTTTGGACAATAAACTAGTACAAGGGGGATTACGCATTAACCTCATCCCTGCACATTTTGTTGACTGAGGAATTCACAAATAAATAGGAAGAGATACTTTTAGATTGATCATTTAAACATATTAAACTAATTCTAATGGAACAACAAAGAAATCTGGATTCCCTTGATTCTGAATTTGATCTTAAACTAGAAGAACTCCAAAACTTTAATGAAGACCTTTTTTCCCAGGTATGGAAAACATACTAAATAAAAATCTCTCCATAAAAGATTGTAAACAAAATAAATTTAAGCATGCATGGGTGGTGGTATTTGTATCTGAAATTATAAATTACACCATATCCATAACAAATTGGAACAGCTATATAGACGATATTTTGTTGGATGGCTCCAAATTAACCTCACTGATCAAGTCTGAGGAATTCGTTTTTTAAGTCCTCAAAGTTCTAAAGGATACAGAAGAGAAAGTGACATCAACATTGTTTTGATAGGAAACGACCACTAATTGAGCCTGAGACTAGCTTAGCGCACCAATATTTTTTCTTTTCCCTGTTTGCACATATTCCTCATCAGACTCCTCATCAGTCTGGTTGCAGTTTGCTGTCCAGGGGTTAATTGGGAGAAGGTTTAATTGCCCCTCCCCCAACACATTAATAAGGTTTTGGTAGCAGTATAAACTGCTTTGTGTGCCCACTATATAGGAGGTGAGAGTAGGTTCACACCCTATTGAGAGTGTGCCTTGACATGGCGGGTGAGCTTAATTATGCTTTGGCCAATTCATATAACCAAAACCTCTCATTTATATTATGTTTATATATTTGTTGCCAACTTTATTAGGGTAAGAAGCGCATAAAGTTTTTGTTTTTTGTATTCGAATTATACATGTGTCTTACCACGAAATAACGAAGTAACTAATCAGGAATATCCAATTCGGACATTTATTAATTGCTCAACCATTGGATCACTGTTAACTAAAGGTTTGGGTTTTCCACCTACTACGCACTGATTTATTTTCTACAATTTTAGATCTTAATGGTTTTGTGAGGGTTCTTACCCTTGAAAGGCATTTTGCAGTTGTTGTCACAGTTGAGGTTAATGTGTTTGATGCTAATGGTGATACTTATTCAACTAAAATAAGTCAGATAAATTGGTTTAGCCTGTGCAAAGGCGCTGTAACGTTAGGAAAAAGTCTACCTTTTATCCAGTCCATTCATGGGGTCCCACTCTTGATGTTTTTCTTTCTCTGGTAGAGAGGGAAATATGTCAATTGGCAAAAGCACCTACCTCTACTTGTGGTAATCTTACTAAATCTGAATGACAAGCTTTGTATAGTGAAGAACAAGGATGATATTATAACCAAATGTTCAGATAAAGGTGGATCAATTGTTGTCTTGGATAATTCATACTACAGAAGTAAAGCTCAGCTTTCTGACCCCTCATCTTATACAGTGCTAACTCAAGACCCTACCAATGTATTTATACAACGAATGAAATCCCTAATAGTTGATAGTCTCTCTGGGGGGTTTTCTATTAGAGATAGAAACACAAACTCACCCGTGGGCAAACATCCCAGCTACATCAGAAAAGTACAAGCCTTTAGCTCTTCCCCCAACCACAGTGGATGAAGTTGACGCTCTACTGTTTTCCTCACACCTCACACCTCACTACAGATAATCCTTTGTGGAGGGGAGCTACTGTGGGAAAACAAGGTGATTTGAACCAGCAACTCTAAGCATGGCAGACCATTCATCAGCCTGCGTCACCATTCATCTACCGGTTCTATAGATCTGTACCTGTACATGGCAACTAAGAAGAGATCTAAGGCTGCAGCCTCAATCAGGCACATTCCATCCTGCTTGCCACTTGCAGAGTTCTGAGCCTGAACTTGCCCTGGCACATAGACTCCCACCTAACCCAGTACCTGCAGTTGTCACAGGCAACCAACAATGCTTCATCTATAAATAGCTTTTAAACCTACGACAAACAGACCCTAGCCGTAAGCCAGAGCAGATGGAAGATGTAACAGAACACTAAGCAAAATTGCCCTGAAGTAGTCAATACTGATTATGAATTAGAACTGAATTCAACATTTTTTCTGATATAATAATCCCATGCTTTGGTAGACAAACTGAAACATTCTGTTTCAGAATACCAGTAAGGACCTTTCAGAAGGGCTGTTCTAGTCAACCAGAAATATAGCTCCTGATCAGGCTGAACTCAGGAGGACAGATGAGGAGTGGAGAGAACCCAGATTTAATTTACACAACAAGGAAAATGTGGCTATAGGAAGAAAGTCTACAACAGTAGATGGTTCAGATGATACAGAAATGATTAATCTGTCAGATTGTCAACAAATTTATCCTTCACTTTCGGAACCACCTAAAAGTGGTGCTGGTGTGGTCACTTCCAAATATCATCCCTGTGCATTCTTCCCCAAAGGATTCACGTCCGCCGAACAGAATTAGGTTGTGGGCAACCAGGAATTACTAGTGGTAAAACTGGCCCTCAAGGAGTGGCGACATCTCCTCGAGGGTACTGAACATCCCATCATCGTGATGACTGACCATAACAACCTCTGGTACATTTAAGGTGCTCAATGGTTAAACACCAAGCCAGGTAGTCCTTGTTCTTCACCAGTTTTAATTATGTCATGACCTACTGACCTGGCTCCAAAAACACCAAGGCTGACGCTTTATCACGACAGTTCGACTGTCATTGAGACGTCTTTAGTGACCAGCCTATCATACCTCAGACCCGTGTCATCTCTATTCTCTCCCCTTCTGGGATGTTCAAGATCCGCATGCGACAGGCCCATATACCATCACCTTATCACCCTCCTCCCAGACGTCTCAATGTTCATGCTCCTTTTTTACTCCAATGTACTCCGATGGGGACACAACTCCTCCCTCGCTGGGCACCCAGGTTCCTGTAAAAATGGAGTTTCTCAGGAAAACATTTTGGTGGCCTTCAATGACTCGAGACATCTGCATATACATCGCCACCTGTCCTCAGTGTTCCCGTCACAAGACCCTACGCACTCATCCTCAAGGCCTTTTGCTACCTCTTCCTATACCCAAGACACTATGGACACATGGACTTTGTGGTCGAACGGCCTACATCACAAGGCAACAATACCATCCTGGCAGTGGTTGACAAATTCTCGAAACAAGCCCATTTTGTTGCCCTGCCTTGCCTCCCTACAGCTTCCCTATTGGCGGCCGATGTTGGTATCTGATAGAGGCCCCCCAGTTAATTTCTCGCTATTGGAGGACTCTCTGGCAAAAACTGGGGGTTCAACTACACCTGTCATCTGCCTACCATCCACAGTCCATCGGACAAATGGAGCATACCAACCAGACGTTCATACAAAACCTGCAACTTTACGTCAATGAGCGACAAAACAACTGGTCTTTTTTACTACCCTTGGCCGAAATGACGTATAACAACTCTCTTCACAAATCCCTGCTTTTCGCTCCATTTTTTGCTGTACTGGGATATCACCCTGTGATTCTACCACCCCCTTCTTCTTCCTGTACTGTCGTGATTCCAGTGGAGGAGAGGATCTCGAACCTGACTTCCCACTGGAGATCACTTCATACTAAACCGTCCAAAGCTCAGGCTCGTAGCAAAGCAGCCACAAAATACAGGTTGGCTCCTCTTGTCTACAGGGTCGGTGACTACATCTGGTTGTCCACCCGGTATATCACTCTCCGTCAGCCCTCCAGGTCTTTGGGCCCTCCCTTCATCGGTCCCTTCCGTATCCAGAAGAAAATCAATGATGTAGCCATGTCTCTAGCGCTTCCATCGTCCATGAGGATTCCCTGCACGTTCCATGTGCCCCTCCTGAAACCCTGCATGTCCAACTGCTTCTCTGTCCCACTCCGTCCTCCTGCTCCGGTGCTTGTCCATGGACATGAGGAACATATAGTTCACTGTATACTCCATTCTTGCTGGCACCGTGGATCTCTTCAATATATGTTGACTGGAAGGGGTATGGTCCAGAAGAACGGTCCTGGCTCCCCCCTTTCCGTTCCGCCAGAGTGCCTCACGCTCGGTACGCGCTCCTGGAAGGGGGGTTGTGTTGCATCTACCATGCCCGACCGGGTCCCGCAACGTGCTGCTTCTGGACCGCGACGCTCCTGATATGACGTACACGCCGACGCGGCATGTGACGTGTGCAGCGACACTACACGTTTGTGTCGCTTGCGGTTACGTCATACTTTTCCTTTTTCTAACGCTATTTACATTTTTTTCAGCGATTTCTTTTGTAACTATACGGTATCCCCCTTTGTGATGTCACCTCGACTCATCTTTCATTATTCCAAAACAGTTTCTCCCTCTTTTCACTGTGATCTCATTGTAGCTAAAAGACACATGATTTGCTGGCCAAAGCATCTAAAAATAAATAAATAAAAATCAGGAACATGCATGAACCCCATGATCACAGACTTGCATAATTGAATCTACTCAACAGTTAATGATATCTCCAAATAAGGGGCATAATTATTTATTTAAAGTAGGCTGAGCCATTCATTTACTACAAGACAGGGAGGTGGACGGAGCTCTGATGAAAATGGGAGGGAGGAGGGAAAAGTCAATATGTATGTGTAAGTATATTGTGTTTAAGTGTAACATACAAAGGATTAACTATTATAAATACTTTTAGGCCTTATAATTGGAAAGTGCCAAGTCGTTGTGCCTGTCGGACAGGCATGACTCACAGTGCCTATAGGGCACCAGAGCGCAGCACCTCACGCCACCTTACTTACCGTGTGGGCACGGAGCCCACAAAGGTAAGGGGGATAAGGTTGTGTGCGGGGGGCGGCTGAGGCTGCAAGCGCATGCACACCGGCAGTGTATGAAGAGTCCGCTCAGGCATGCCTCCTGGTAACATCACCGCCTGACCAAAAACCCCGGGAATATTTAAAAAGAGATTGGTGATGCTGATCTATGCTTGGTGTTCTGTGTGTTTCAGTACCTAGTGTTTCTACCTGTTTTTACAGTGCATTGTTTAACTGTTTTGCTGCCTTTCTGGTGTCCCTGACTGTGGATTGTTTTATCGTTTGCTGCCTCTCTGGTGTCCCAGACCATGCATTGTTTAACCGTTTACTGTCTCGCTGCGATACCTATCCTCGGGTTAACCCTGCTGGCTGATTTTGGAATTCCTTCCCTGCATATTGGGTTCCTGTTTAGAACTTCCTAAAAATAATAGCTCCTCTTTTGATTGTGCTGGCAGAAGTAGGGAAGAATTCTCTCCCGCTAGCACAAAAATGGAATTAAAAGCCACATCAGCCTGCCAGAGAGATTGAGCAGGAAGAGGGACCAACAATTTTGCGGACAGAAGCAGCTTTGATACACTGTCTCACTCTGCTACTTTGTTGAGACATCGAAACATTTGTCTCACTCTGTCATCACACTGTGCTCGGCCAGCCTAAGGCAGCAATAAAAAGAAGGAAAAAATCCTTGACTAAAAGAAAACACTGCGAGGCTTCAAAACAAGAAGATTTATCTATTTACAGTTGTTTCATACGTCTGAGGAAGCCGAATTTAGACGGCGAAACGCGTCAGGTTCATTTACTGTTTCCACCAAATGGCGTTTCAACAAATGTAAAGAGGAAACAATTCATACATGTGTTTTATTGTTACTGTATCTGATATTTATATGTATAACCAATTGTATTTATTTCTACATATATCTTATATGTTTGTTAAATTTTCTTCAATTTTATTTTTAATATAATTCCTGCCATTTTTATACATATATTGTAATATACTACCAGTTCCAAGAGAAATTCCAACCTCCTACAATTATTATTTTCCTAACAATAATGTTTGAGCAACACTACACCTGTGTTCTTACATTAAGGATTGTTTCAGTATTTATTTGGACCTGCAACATGAAGGACCTTCTTACCTGTTACCAGGGAGTTTACCTTGCCTAGGAATATACTTTCTGATAAACTCTGAAATCTTACTAAATGATCATTTAATACAGCCTTACCTCTCTACCTTATCAGCACAGCCTCTTCCTGAATATCCAATTTAACCTATAACAAGGTAAAACAAACTCTTGTTACTTGTATTTAGTATCTTATTGCATTCCACTGTCTGTTTCTATATATTTGAATGCTAAAATGCTATTTGAATGCTATTTGAATGCAAAATCAACTCTCCTTATATTATACCTTGATTATACTGGTATTGACCTCCATGAACTTATTTCATTACACATTGAACTGTGGAAATTGCTATTCTCTATCACATACTTTTTGTTCATCTGCAGTTGAGTTCCAAAAAAGTATTACGGCTCAACTGTTATGGTATGGTATGGTGAGTGTATTTTTCAATGTACTGTGTAAGAGTAAGGATGTGGGTATTAGTGTACAGTGGTGTTAGAGAGAGTTTGCAGGTTAGTGTGTTTAAATTATGGAGAGGGGGACAAAGGAAATTGCCCCTAGGCTCACCCCTGTCTATATGTTCATGGAAAACTGCAGTTACGAAAGATCCGCTATAATGTGTTTTTAATACAATGCCTTCTTTTAAAACAAACAATTTAGAAAGTGGACTATAACAGATATTTAATGTTTCATTTTGATACTAGTAAAGCAAAACTTAGCACATGTAACACATACTAGATTAGAGTTTATGAATCCAGTCCAAACAATTAATAGAGTCAAAATGAATCATTTCCAATATAAACAAAAATACTTTGGAGAAGCTGACTACGTTGATGAACGAAAATAAATGAGGACGGATTTTGTAGCTCGTGGTTGGACCTACAAAGCATTATAACGGCAGCTGCAAAGAAGGAATTTTTAAAATTTCAAATCGTGGTTGCCACAGAATACTTCACAGCATCTGGGAAAACTCAAGCTGTTATATTTTAAAAATGTAGCTGAACTGGAAACATTTTTTTTCACTTTAAGCAGTACAAAATATTTGAATGATTTCAAAGAATTACCAAGGATAACTAGCTTTTGACCCAGGCAGGACCAGCTGACTAAAGGTTGGAGTCCATTTGTTGTCTAATACTAAAGGCAGCATTCTATCATGCAATTGCTATGCAAGAAAAATACACAAACATCTACTAATGGGCACCAAGTATATAACTGATTGTTGAAACAAAGATCGGGGGGGGGTGGACAATCGCATATTCTATTTTATGTCTTGTTTTTCTTGATTACAGCAACTGCATTGCCCTGGCAATTTTGTTTGGATGCTAACTATAATTTATCACTGATGAAATGTTTAGCATCATTCCCAGATGGGTGCCAAGCAAGTAGAAGATTAAACAAACATAAATATAGCACTACATAACTTAAAACAAAAGTAGCTTGACACTAGAGTAATATAGATACTCTAAGCATTAAGGTATTACATTCAATACCAAAGTAGATTTTTGTTCTCATTGTAATAAGTGATAAGTGGATAGCGCTGTGATCGGTGTGGTGCATGAAGAAAGTCTGTGGTCCAACAACTTACTGGTCCTTCTCTCACTCCCCACCCCACACTAGCCAAAGCAGGGCTAACAAAGAAGTTATCAGAGCTTGCCTCGGGCTGAGGGGACCCTTGTCAAGGATAATATTAACATGGTCATAAGAAACTACCAAAAATTCAGGCATAGTTATACATAGAACCAATACAATGGCAGGCATGTTGCAATGTAATGTTAGATTTGCTTTCTCCCCCAGAGAAATATGGTGGAATTTGAAATGCTGTTCAAGTTGTAGGAAATTCTCTTTTACATCAGGAGGTTCATAAATTGAAGACTCTCTAGTTCTCTCACTCAACTTATGTGCAAAATCAGCAGGTAACACTGCCTCAGACACTACCTAGAAACAGCAGATGGGTGACGTTTGAAGCTGCCATCCTCTGGTGACCTGTTTTTTCGGTGAGTTTGCTTTCCTTCTTTTGGAACACTGTCCCAGAATTAGTGGTTTAAGCTCTCAGGGGGGAGAGGGAGAAACGGTGGTGGAACCAATAAGAGCTGACACAACACAATGATGTCTGCGCATTGGGATGTAGTTAAGTCTTGTACAGTGACCACTCCCAGAACAGACTTATGATAGGGCAGCAGCAGGGTGAGATCCATCAGGAGTCTCTCCAAAGTTCTGAATCTGGAAAAAAAAAACTGCATACCTGACATATCACATACTCACTAGATATATAAAAATCAACAATAGGAAAGTTTAAGTTTAAGTATTTCTAGTATTTTCACCTTTAAATGTAAAAAACGCTGCCAGCCTTAGTTCTGACATTCTTAAAAATCCAGAAAGTAATAGACTAGACATAATAATGTGCCATGCTCAAGGTAATGCTGTCACTATGGCAGCAGAGGTGTACAAGCTATTCTTAAGGAAAACAAGAAAACTTGTGCGGACCATTCACTTACTTGTGTGGTAAGAACACTTTTGCTGAAAAATGCATCTCATGTGACTTTTTTTTTGAACTCTTAAGACAAAGTTTTTCTTCTTTTCTGCTTCCACCCATCGATGGGAAGTGTTAATTGACCATATTGGACAGTCAGTCAAAAGGCTATCAACGTGCAGTCATACTGCAGTTAAATAAAAGTTCAAAACAATTGTGTGAAAAAGAAAGTACAAATGCAGACATAACATCAATCATCTGCCCCTTAGCAGGTCGAAAAATAAGGTAAATACCACATCAGATTAACAACACATGGCATATTACACATCATGATTTATTGAGCAAAATTAACTTTTTTTTTTAGCTTTTCGCACATGGCTTCTCTATTTTGGCTTTATTTTTGTTGAATAAAACATGACAGGATATAATATGTCATGTGTTGTTGTTCATCTGAGGTTGTATTTACCTCATTTTTAGACCTGCTAAGGAATAATGCCTTGATATGTAAAGCCATAGACTTTACAAGGGCCCACAGTAGAATTTTTATTTGTACTTCAGTTAACCTCACTATTTAATTTCTTCAAATTTCAGCATGAGTGTTTTTTCTCATATACCGTATTTGCTCGATTATAAGACAAGTTTTTTTCCAGAAAATGTCTTATAATCGGGGTTGTCTTATAATCAGACCTCAAATAGGTCTGATTATGAGACTAAGATCCAGATCCCCTGCAGCGATGCTCTACGTGTAGCTTCGCATAGACAACTTCCGCTGCAGCGGACAGCTCTACACGCTGCCCGGACTAAGCACCGGGGACTCTTATGTCCTCCCCCAACTTACCGGTGCTTCAGAGTCCCCGGTGCTTAGTCCGGGCAGCGTGTAGAGCGGAAGTTCTGTACGCGAATCGCGTAGAGTTCTAAACGCTGCCCGGACTAAGCACGTGGACTCTGAAGCACCGGTAAGTTTGGAGGAGGGAGGGAGGGAGTGTTAAATGGGGGGGCATAAGGCATTTCTGGAGGCAGCGTGCTCTGTGAAATGCCTTTTAACCCCCTAAATGCCACTCTGCCTCCAGAAATGCCTTTTAACCCTCTATATGCCACTCTGCCTCCTGAAATGCCTTATACCTCCCTATATGCCACTCTGCCCCATAATATGCCTTTTAACCCCCTAAATGCCAGAGTGGCATATAGGGGTATAAGGCAATTCTGGAGGTAGAGTGGCACATAGGGGGTCAAAAGGCATATCATGGGGCACAGTTGGCATATAGGGGGTTTAAAGGCTTATCATGGGGCACAGTAGCATTTAGAGGGTTAAAAGGCATATCATGGGGCACAGTGGCATATTGGGGGGTATAAGGCATTTCTGGGGCAGAGTGGCAAGCCAGGGGGCAAATGTGCATAACTGGGGGGGCAGGTTGATAAAAAGGAAATAAAAACAAAATATTTTTCTCAATCATAGCTTTTATTAACAAACAATTGTTCACATAGTTTACATGAATTAACATTTACTTTTTTCCTATAGGGTCGTCTTATATTCAGGCTTTTTCTTTTTTTCATAAATTAATATTCAGATTTTGGGGGGTCGTCTTATAATCAGGGTCGTCTTATAATCGAGCAAATACCGTATTAGGATCAATGGGGCAGCTATAGCCCCGACATGCTAATATTTACATGTATGCCAATGAGCAATAATTTATACTACAATCGTATGGTTTGTGGATGAAATTTTCCTAATTTGGACTGCAAGTAAACATGATCTTGAAAATATGGTATCTTCATTAACCCCTTAAGGACCAGGCTGTGTTTTACCTTTTGTACCCTTTGGGACCGAGGCTGTTTTAACACTTTTGCGATGCTTGTGATTAAATGTAATTTTCTCCTCACTCATTTAGTGTACCCACACAAGGTATACCGCGTCTGCTCAATTATAAGACGACCCCCCCCAAAATCTGAATATTAATTTAGGAAAAAAAGAAAAAGCCTGAATATAAGACTACCCTATAGGAAAAAAGTTGGACTAGTAAATGTTAATTCATGTAAACCAAGTAAACTATTTTTTTTAATAAAAGCTATGATTGAGAAAAATATTTTTTTTGTTTTTATTTCCTTTTATTTTCCAACATGCCCCTCAGTTATGCACATCTGCCCCCAGGCTTGCCCCTCTGCCCTTATACCCCCTTATATGCTGCTGTGCCCACAAGTTACATATTGTTTTTTTCATATCTCCAGATATGCGTTTTAACCCCCTTTATGCCACTCTGCCTCCAGATATGCGTTTTAACCCTCTAAATGCCACTGTGCCCCATGATATGCCTTTTAACCCTCTAAATGCCACTGTGCCCCATGATATGCCTTTTAACCCTCTATATGCCACTGTGCCCCATGATACGCCTTTTGACCCCCTATGTGCCACTCTGCCTCCAGAAATGCCTTATACCCCCTATATGCCACTCTGGCATTTAGGGGGTTAAAAGGCATCTTATGGGGCAGAGTGGCATAAAGGGGGTTAAAACGCATATCTGGAGGCAGAGTGGCATAAAGGGGGTTAAAACGCATATCTGGAGATATGAAAAAAACAATATGTAACTTGTATAGGTTCAGGAAAGGAGAGGAGAAAATTACAGCTACACCACAAAAGTGTTAAAACTGCCTTGGTCGCAAAGGGTACAAAAAAAATAAAAAGACAGCCTGGTCCTAATGGGCTAAGCACATTGTGCTTGTCTATACTCGTGACTTAAATTCAGATCAGATCACATTTTTTAAACAATGAATGCAGAAAACCAGGTAATTCCAAAGGGTTTGTTTACTTTTTCTTGCCACTGTATTTAACCAGTTACTATTAACAGTTGGCAATCGTAATACTGCTTTACAAAAAGAAGGGAGCAGAAAGGACTACCAACTACAGACAGGTACATCTTATGCCAGTTGGAAATGAATGCAAACCACGCTAAAGAAAAATATTGTGAAACACTTGGATGTGAATGGTTTGCAAAATCAGAAACAGCATGTGTTTACCGCAGGGAGATCAGTTAGGGGTAACTAAAATAATAGACCCGTCAGGAGCTGTAGATGTTGGCTGTTTTGTTTTTCTCAGATCAGGGTAAACAGCTTTATGTCAGAAGTGGTCTAGTCAAAGGTATGGGATGAGGGCCAGATAACTGTGGAGCAACTGCTCCAGGGCACCAGCACTGTAAGGGACCTCTACTTACAGGATGTGGTAAGTACCATGGCATGTTGCTCCCTTACTTACACTGTATGCTAAGAAGTGATGTCATTTGTATGTGCAAAGCACCGTGGCGGAGCTATAGGTCACATCCTGCAAGTCCTGTGGCCTTAGCTCCCTTACTGTGCAGCACTCATGTGAATGATGTCACCTCACAGGGCGCAGTGTCATCCGGGTGACAAGCAGTGGATATGGTACATTACGGAGGGGGGAGCAAAAGGGGCCCTTTTTGCCTAATTGCTCCAGTTGCATAAAACCATCCTGTATCTAAAAAACCCAAAGACTGATGAAAGTCTAAGTCTGTACATCAGGAAAAATTAGCAGACTAGCAGACTGCCAAAAGAATTTGAGGGCAGATAAATGTTTCTGTGTAATTCCAGACACTACAAAACTCCATTTAAACATTAGCTTAATGTGCAGTATCACTTTTGGAATCATCTTTTCTAGGTCTGGTCTTGCCTGGGGTTTATTTCTGGAGCTAAACTGATAACGTAATGTGTTTTGCTATGAATACAAAGTAATATGTCCAATCTTTAATCGATCTGGTTTATAATAACAGCAGAAGTTTTTATCATAGGAGAATGTTCTGTTTTATTTTCTCATAGCAGACATTAATTGAATCACAGATTTAGTGTCTTTATTGACTTACTCACAAAACCATGGCTTAATCTGCTATCTCTATCCTGCAACTCATACATCCTGATAGTTGATCCAAGACAGCCTGCATAAAAGTAGTTTACTGCTGATATATTTAACACCTCTTTTATAATGCTATTTTCCTGCAAATGTACTCTTTAATTCCACGTACCTCTGAGGTTGTGATACATATTTATGAATTGTCCAAGTCAGCACATTAACCCATAAAGAGCAGGAGGTATTTTATATCATACTTCATAGCAATAGGGTGACTCTCTTATCAGAATGTATGGAGTGTGATTACAGGGAGCTGCGTACGCGAAACACCATATGATTATAGATTTTTGGTCTATAAATGAAAACAACATTCCTTAAGGCATGGATACTCCCTGCAAATTAGGAACTATAAAAAGATGTGGTGTGTAGAAGATTTCAATTAGCATATAAAGCATCTCATTTTCCCTGAGACTATGAGACAACACAAATTTAGATGTTGGGAGTGAAGCATTTTAAATCACAAGCAGTTATTTGTATGTGATGTATGAATCACAAATTGAAGTGTTGCCGTTTGAGTGGTTGGTGGTTTTGGATTGTAATTTGCAAAGCAAGTGAGCTGCCTTTACAAAATATATAAGTACAATAGCCGGTTCAACATTAAGAATTTGTAGCTTTATATAAATAGTTTCTGGTGACAAATGAGAACCCAATTACCCCTTTTATCTGCCCATTTGCTATATAAAAAGTTACACTTTCATTTTTTACTTTAGTTCCAGCTGAATGCAGCTATGTTTAACCAGGCCTTCCATGCCAACAGCAAAAATATATATATATATACCATATTTGCTCGATTATAAGATGACCCTGATTATAAGACGACCTCCCCAAAGTTTGAATATTAATTTAGGAAAAAAGAAAAAGCCTGATTATAAGACTACCCTATAATAAAAGAGTTTTACTATTAAATATTAATTCACCTGTAAACTATTTTTTCATATTTAATAAAAACTATGATTGAGAAAAATGCATTTTTGTATTGCTTTATCTGCCCCCCAGAAATGCCTTATACCCCCTATATGCCACTCTGCCTCCCAGATATGCCTCTTGACCCCCTATTTGCCACTCTGCCCCCAGATATGCCTTATACCCCCTATATGCCACTCTGCCTCCGATATTCTTTTTAACCCCTATAAGCCACTCTGCCTCCCTGATATTCTTTTTAACCCCCTATATGCCACTCTGCCTCCAGAAAGCCATTATACCCCCCCTTTTGCCACTCTTACCCTCCCCCAACTTACCAGTGCTTCCCTAGACTTCTCCCTATACTGCAGATTCATTGGTGTGTGGTGGGGGCAGCCGGTGAAGGTCTGTACAATGCACGGAGACAACCTCCTCTGCTGCTGCCGACACTTCCGCCAGGGCTTCTATGAATAAGCACCAGAAGGTCATGTGACGCCGGAGGAATTTTGGCCCATGTTGATTCAGTTCATTGAGGTTTGTGGGCCTTTGTTTATCCAAGGCTCTTTTAAGGTCCTGCCACAGCATTTGAATTGGGTTGCTCTGTCAGAAAGCGGGTGGGAGAATCCCACCCAGTGATCAACCTGATCAAGTCCTGAACGCATTTCTGGTCAACTGCCACAGTTGGCCTCAGTTCAGCCTCTTGGTGCTTTAAAAACCTCCTCAAGCCCATCATGGCTTTCTTCAGGGCTTGGGGTATCAGGTCCAAAATTTACCTAGACGATATGCTTCTTTTCTCTTAATGTCAGGCGACTCCTCAAGCTCCCAACGACTTATTCGGACACTACACCAGCTGGGCTTCATCGGCAATACCTTCAAGTCGGAGCCTGTACCGTGTCAACTGACACAATTTCTAGGGTTTGAGATAGACTCAATGGCGGCTATACTTCATCTACCGAGGTCCAAAATTGCATCCAAGGAAATACGATCCTCGTGTTCACTGCTCCAGCTTGCTCAGGCGGTGGGCCTCCAACCAGGCAATTTTTCTGGCCCTCTTCATTATCGTGCTACGCTGCAACTCAAGTCCCACCATCTGATGAGGCTCACTTTGTACGATCAATTGGTCCAGCTCACAGAGGAAGTCCCCCGGGAACTTTGGTGGTGGCTCCTCCACATGGAGGCCTGGAACGGCCGGACGATTTTCGTCTCGCAGACAGATTTTATGCTGGAGTCAGATGCCAGCCTGTTGGGGTGGGGAGCAGCTTCTGGCTCAGAGGCGACTGGAGGACTCTGGTCCCAGAAAGAGAGCTCTCTCCACAAATTGCTTGGAGTCGATAGCGGTTCCTTTGCGACCAGGATGTTGGCCAAGTACTAGACAAATTGTTGCATTCTCCTTATGGACGTCTCAGCAGTGAGGTATATCAACCATCTGGGGGGTACTCGGTCCGACGGATTTCACTTAGGAGAACTTCAAATTTTGTCTTGACCCCAATATTTTGCTGAGGGCAGAATACTTAACAGGAGAACTTCTACCTGGATCGTTTTGCGTCCAAGACGAATCACCAGACCAAGGAGTTTTTCAGCTGGCTGCCAGATCAAGAAGCCCTAGCAATGGACGCTTTTACCCAAATGTGGCCAGCATCAAGGGCTTAAGCTTTTCCCTGTTTTCTCTCATCCCAAGAGGCATTCATCACCTTCATCGATCACAGACGTCCCTTGTCCTAATAACCTGTCTGTGGCACTCTCACACATGGTTCCCAGCGCTCTTGGAAATGTCAATTCGGGATCCCTTGGCACTTCTGGTTTTTCAATCATCCTTTCAGAATCAGAGGGTCAAGCTCACCCTCTAATCCTGGAGGGCTGTTTATTTTTAGTTGTCTGGACAATCTCAGGGATTCCTGTGCAGACTTTCACTTATGGGAGTTTTAAGGTCTGTAGAGTCTGGCATTTTTGGTGTTTGGGACACACTGCATTCCAAATCCCTATAGGATTTGGTGGTAGTCCTTTCACTCTTAGTCAGATAATGACGAGTTATCTTTGTGGCAATTGTCGGCTAAACTTACCTTACTCTTTTGTCTTTTATTGCAGGGTCTCTGATGTTCAAGCCTTTGATGCTAACGTTATATCCGTCTCTCCAGAAGGGGTGTGTTTCTCAGTCAGCTAAATCCCTTTCTACCTCGATCTCCTACCTGTATCTTCAGGAGGAGCTGAAACTTTGTGTTGCTAGATGCGTTCGTACTTACCTTACTTGCTTAAAATAGCTTATGCCTTTTCGTTCGGTTACCGTTACCGCACCCATGCTGGCTAGATGGATCCCTTGGCTCCTGACTTCGACAGGTGTCGACACTGTGTTTGGCGCTCATCCAGTTAGGGGAGCGTCTGCTTCCACTGCTTTCTTGACTGGGGGTTCTTTAGCTGATATTCTTTGCGTGGCTGATGAGTCTCGCACCACTATGTTCCGTAACTTTTACTTCCGACCGTTGTCTTCTGTCACCCTATCTATAATTTCTCTGCGTCAAAATTGCATAATAAAAATATTCTAACTTTGGTGGAATAATTAAAATTTTAATAAAGAAAGGAGGCAAGTTCTGTGTTATGCTTTGATATGTTTTTGTTCTCGCTATAGTATGGTATCATGGGTTAATAATATGTTCATTATGTTTTGCATGATGCTGATATTTGCATTCGTTAATAGGGTTCTGTTATGTTTTCTTCTCTTTTTCTTCCAGCTTGACCTGGTAGCTGGAGTTTCGTGATTTAAGACACCTCAGTTTTGCCTCTCCTGGTTTCGGATTTGGTTCCTTAATTCCTTTGGGTTGGTCATCTTCGGTTTCACAGCTCTTCAAAATAAAAAAGAGGTGGTCAGGCGTTTTATGTCTCATCTTGTTATTGTATTGTTTGTTTACAGCTTACTGTTCGCTCTGCGAGAGTAAAGATATGTAAAATACTCACCTCCTGTCTATTAAAGCTTTAATTATTTTAATTGTACTGTCATGAACAATTACCCATTTGGCTCTGACAAAATTCAGGGGCATTTCTGATTTGGAACAACATTTGGTGGGAAGTCCCTGACACCTTTCATTTTAGAATTTTGTTTTAAAAGAAAAAGGTCCTCCCCAGAGTAAGGAGGGTCAAAGATGTGCTGCTGCAGCAGCAGTGGGGCACTGAGCCTGGGCAGGCAGACACTGGTAGATGATGGGCACATGCAACAAGACTGAATTTCCACAATATTGTAGAGAGAAGAAAAGATCCCCAAGATTTAAGGATGGTCAAATAGGTGTAGTAGTAGTAGGGCACTGGGCCAGGGCACAGATTTAAGGATGGTCAAACAGGTGTAGTAGTAGTAGTAGGGCACTGGACCTGGGCACACAGGTGCTGGCAGATCATAGGCACATCCAGCCCCTTGAAGTAGGATTGAATTTCCCTAACATTTAACTATTTCATTGATAGTATGATGATGGGCTGTCAAGACGGACCATGTATAATGTGAACATGTCTTCTGGGGTGCAATTTGATAGTAAGGTGAATTTTTTCCTATGGAAAAATAAGAAATATGTCTGTATGTGAGACAGTGAGACATTGTACAGTAATGCCGCGATTGACAGGAATACATTTTATCTTCAAAAAAATGAATGGAAATTTAAAAAGACAACATATTTGCACAAGGTTATTTGTCTATATGCAAATGCGATATACATGTCCTTTGATCCAGTGCAGGATTATATACAAAAGGCTGAAAAAGTTGTTTGCTGGTACAAAGCATTGAGGTGAGGCTGGATGTGCAACACATGTGCCTATGCAATTGCATACCAAACACACACACTATGGAAGACTGCACAGGACATTGTAATGCAAGTAAGCACGCAAAATGGACATACACAAGATGTTCTTTTTTGAGTTTCTGACTATAAGGCTAATCACTGATATCTGGACATACTGGATCCAATAAAATCATATTTTTATGATATAGGTTAGATAAACAGATAAAAAGTATATCGTGGGGGGCGTGGTTAGCCTGGCAAGGAAGATGGCCGCTTAACTTGAGAGCTCCCTGCCACTCGCTCCTTCTATCCGCGATTTGCACCTGCTAAACCCGACATGGGTAGGACCAAAAGGGCTCCGTCGGACCCCGGCACCCCGGGGACCAGCAGCAAGCCTCCTGCGGCGTCCCTGCGGGAGTACTTCCTTACCCCGGCCCTGCTACACTCACAGCCGGAGGAGACGGCTGAGGCGCCGGTGCCCACGTGCTCACAGGCCTTGGAGGAGGACCTGCCTCAGCGATGCCCAGAGAGCCCTCCGGAGCCTTCTGCCCGGGACTGGCGTCGGATTTTCTCTTCCTTGCCGACTAAGGATGACTTTAGCCTCCTCGTGACAGAGGTGAAACAAACCGTCCGGGCTGAGGTCACGGCTCTGCGGGCGGACATCTCGAGGCTGGACACGAGGGTGTCGTCTGCCGAGACCCGGATGCGGGATGTGGATCGCCAGCTTTCCACCTTTAAGCGTTCCTGTTCCTCACAATTAGCCACCTTGTTTTACCAACTGGAGGATTTGGACAACAGGGGCCGACGCTCCAACATCCGGGTGCGGGGGGTGCCTGAGGGCGAGCGGCCCGAAGACCTCAAAGGCCTGCTGGACCGGCTGTTTTCCCTGATCTTAGGCTGGCCTGCCGACGCGGGTAGGAAACCCATCAAACTCGACCGTGCTCATAGGGCCCTGCGCTATGGCGGTGGACCGGGTGACCCTCCCCGGGATATCGTGTGTTGCCTCCACAGTTTTGCCCTTAAGGAGGACATAATGCGGGCGGCGCGGGCCCACCGGTTCTGGACATTTGAGGGTCACAGGGTCTCCCTGTTCCAGGACCTTTCGCGTTTTACGCTGCAAGCCAGGCGGGCGCTCCGACCTGTCACGACCGCCCTGCAAGATCGCCAAATCACTTACCGTTGGGGATACCCGTTCGCCCTGACGGCCCGAAGTGGCACCGCTACCGCCACGATCCGGACCCCTGCGGATGTTGGCCCCTTCCTCCGCGCTCTGGACCTGCCGGTCGTCGATGTGGAGGACTGGCTTATTAGGGATCCGGGCCCGGTGATGATGCGCCGCGGGGACCGTCGACTGCGACCCACGCGCCGTGACCCGGTGGAGGACGCCCAGCGTTTGCGGCAGGAGGACTGACCGCATACGGCGGAGAGCCTGTGATGCTTCTCCCCTACCTCCTTTCGTCGGCTCCGGTCGTCGCTGCACTGCCCTACGCGTTTGGACATTATCTGAGACTCTGCAGCTGCCATCATGCGCGACGCAGGGCTCACGTGAGCCGATTTGTATTTGTTTTTGTTTTCGTTATCCTTGTTCTCTTTTTATTTTTTTTTTTTTTATTTTTTTTTTTTTTTGCTCCACTGTCGCCCCGCGGGGTGTTTTTGGTTGTCGCTTCCAGCATTGCGCTCTCACACACTGCGCCATTGAGACTCTGGTTGCGCCTGCCGCGCTCGCGCTCTGTGGTTGCCGCTGGCTGGGCGTACTTTCTGCTATGTTGCTCCCCGGTTCGTGACCTATACCGGGGCGCTGTGTGTGCCCGTATGTGCCCTCGACTTGCCCCGTTGCTCCACACCTACACCTACACTCTTTTTTTTTTTTTTTTTATTTGTTAACACACTGCGGCTGGGTACTCTATGGTCTGCTCCCGTGCCTTTTCGAACTCCCTCCCGCCATTGTCCACACTCTGCAGAAGCATTTCACACTTTAGGTTTCCGCGGTGCCCTGCTTTTGCCTGCGGGACCTCGCTTTTGCTGCGGTCACTTTTCCATGGCTCTTTTGTACTGCCGTTCTCATTGCCCTATGCGGGCTTTGCTGCTACTGCGGCTTTGACGTTCTCTCTGGGCAGCTTCACACCTACACCTTTTTTTTTTTTTTTGTTCTTATTACTACTTACTTGCTGTTCATCTCTATCACTGGGCCGTTCGCCGATACCGCTCTGTCTCATGTTAACTGCCTTCTACCTGATGACTGCCTTCTAGTGGTGCTGTAATTCTGTGTTGATGTTTTGCCAAGCGGGTGGTGGGACACTCTGTTCTGTTTTTTGTTCCACTGCCATTGTTCTAATAGACGGCGTTGCTGTTGCCTTCGTTGTCTTCCCTTCCTTGACTCCTAACTTTGCTGCCCCACGCGGGGTTCCGTGTCCTTGTAGTGTTCTATTGGTGACCCTTTTCCCTCGTCCCGGGCGGGGGGGTTTTCACCGGTAGACGACACACTTACCCCAGGTTTCCCTTCCCCCCTTGTTAGTCCTTCCCTCCACTGGTCTCCCTTTCCCTTTTCCCCTGGTTCTCCCCCCCCCCTTCCGTCTCTTTCCCTGGGTCTCGAGTCCATCGCTGTTCCCTATGGCTTTCCGGCCGGCCCCCCTGACGTTCTTCTCTGTGAATGCCAAGGGCCTTAACATCCCTGAAAAGAGATCTAGAGCCCTGCGGGAATTCCGTTTACATAAAGCGTCAGTTGTCTTCCTGCAAGAAACGCATTTTAGGGTGGGGCAGGCTCCCAGTTTTCGAGACTCTCATTACCCCACTGGCTATTTTAGCAATAACCCTGAGGCTAAGACTAAGGGGACTGCCATTCTGATCGCTAAATCACTCCCCTTTTTGGTCAAAGATACTCTGTCTGACGCGTCCGGTAGATTTATTTTCGTTAAGGGCACCATTGCCGAGGTTTTGTACACATTCGCCAGCGTCTATCTGCCTAACAGGGGTCAACACACCGCATTCCGCTCCATCATGCTGTCCCTCTCTTCCTTTGCGGAGGGGCTCCTGGTTCTCGGTGGTGACATGAATGTTCCGCTATGCCCCACGCTGGATACCTCCGGCGGGACCTGTTGTGTCCCACACGGCCATTTACGGTCCATTCGCAAATTGTTGGCCGACGCTCACCTGATCGATTGCTGGCGGTCCTTGCACCCCGCGGATCGTGATTTCACATTTTATTCTACACCGCATAACAGTTACTCCCGCCTCGATTACTTGTTTCTCTCCCAGTCCCGTCTCGACCTTTTGCTCTCTTGTTCGATACTGCCAATGACTTGGTCGGACCACTCCCCCGTGGTACTGACTATGCAATCCCCTTTGCATAGGGCACGGGAATGGACGTGGCGTCTCAATGACTTCTTCTTACTGGACGAGGCACTGGTGGCTCGTGTGAAGTCGGAGTTGGAGCAATATTTTCGGGAAAACGATACGCAGGGGGTGCCTCCTCCGGTTGTGTGGGAAGCACATAAGAGTGTCATCCGTGGTTTCTTCATACGGGAAGGTGCGCAGCGGAAGAAATTGCGCTCGCAGGAGATAGACAGGCTCACTTCTCGTATTGCGCATCTAGAGACTGCACATAAACGGACCCTAACGGATGATATTCATAGGGAACTACTGTCCCTTCGGGGTCAACTCTCCGACATACTGAATTCTCGTTTTCGACGTGACTCCCTGTATAGCCGCCGGTTCTTCCATGAACACGGTAACAAATGCGGCAAACTCTTAGCGAGAATGCTTAATCCCCATAAGAGGGCTACCCATATTCATAAGATTCGGACGGCTGCGGGTGATCTGACCTCCTTCCCCTCTAAAATTGTGGAGGCGTTTCGCTCCTACTACATGGCTCTATATAACTTGCCCCAGGGGACCCCGCAGCGGGCTGGACCCGAAAGGCGCGCGCTCATTCATCGCTATCTCACACAACACACCCGACGCAAACTTACCGCTGCGCAAGCTGCTGAAATTGACAAACCACTGTCTGTTGAGGAACTAGCCCTGGCTTTGCGCGCTACGCAGACGGGTAAATGCCCGGGCCCGGACGGATTACCTCTGGGTTATTACAAAACGTTCTCTGATAGGCTACTTCCCTTTTTGCACAAGGCTCTGAATTCCCTCCTAGAGGGACATGGATTGCCCCCTCAGACTCTGGCTGCCACAATTACCGTTATCCATAAGGAGGGTAAGGACCCCTGTTTATGCCAAAGCTACAGGCCTATCTCCTTGTTAAACGCGGATCTCAAGCTTTTTTCTAAGGCCCTGGCGCTGCGACTTGCTGGATTCCTCCCCCAGCTGGTGCACCCCGATCAGGCGGGTTTCGTCCCACGTCGCGAGGCCCGTGACAATACTATCCGACTCCTTAACGTTGTCCACGGGGTGGGGGCGGGAACTGGCCGCCTGTTGTTCCTCTCCACCGACGCCGAAAAGGCTTTTGATAGGGTGGACTGGACGTTTTTGCGGGCCACCCTGGAGCACATAGGACTGGGTCCCTCCATGCTCGCTTGGATTGCTTCCCTCTACTCTGCCCCTTCGGCCCGTATTCGAGTTAATGGCGCTTTATCCCCTCCAGTTTCGATTGGTAATGGCACTAGGCAGGGCTGTCCGCTGTCCCCTTTATTGTTTGTGCTGTCCCTGAAGCCCTTTTTGGAGGCGGTTCGTTCGTGCCCTGACATTCTGGGGTTTTCGGATGGTGGGGGATCTCATAAGGTTGCTGCCTACGCAGACGACTTACTATTCATCGTGGCCCGCCCTGAAATCTCTCTGCCGAACATTCTCGCGGAGTTCCGCGCCTATGGCGAACTGTCCAACCTGAAAATAAATTTCTCCAAATCAGAAATTTTAAATATCTCAGTGCCCTCGCAGCAGGTCCCGGCCCTAGCCGCCAGCTTTCCTTTCCGTTGGTGTTCTGGGAGGATGAAATACCTGGGTATTTGGTTGACGGCGGATGTTGCCGGGTTGTACAGTGAAAATTTTGCTCCTTTATTGGCTGCTTTAACGTCTGATCTCCAGAGGTGGACGCCCACTTACCTTTCTTGGATCGGCCGTGTGAACGTGGTAAAGATGAACCTGCTTCCGCGGGTCTTATATCTGTTTCAGACTCTGCCGATCCGCCTCCCTCGGGACTTTTTTGCCTCCCTGCGGACCGCGGTGATTCGATTTATCTGGGGGAATAAGAGTCCGAGGCAGAAGTTCTCGCAGCTCACGCGTCCGAAGTCCGCGGGCGGCCTCGCGTTGCCGGACTTCTATGGGTACTATCAGGCTACTCACCTGCTGCGCGTGGTGGAGTGGAACGCGACGGGTCTGGGACAGAAGCCTTGGGTCGCGCTGGAACTGGGTGACTCCCGGGGCGAGGTGCTACACGCCCTTTGGGGCCCTAGGGCGGGGGTTCGATTACTGTCTCACCCCCTTGTGTCGGCGACCCTATCGGTGTGGAGGGCAGTTGGACAGAAGGCCAAACTCTCGTCGTCACCGTCGCCCCTGTTGCCTCTCTGGGGCAATCCGGACTTTGCTCCGGGTCGTCATTGGGGGCCTGGGGGTTACATGGGGCTTCCTCCTCCTGTCCGGGCCCGTGAGCTTCTGAGAGATGGGGGGGTTGTGTCGCTGGAGGCTTTGAACCCTGGTGCTGCCTTCTCCTGGTCTGACCGCTTTGCGCACTGCCAGGTCGCACACTACCTTGAAACTCTTCCCAACCGCCAGTGCTTGCTTCGGGATCTGACCTGCTTTGAGACTTGGTGTTCGGGTATGGGCCCTCCGAGGGGGGGGATTTCTATACTTTACTCCCTCATTCTGTCTTCAGCACAAACCGAGAGGCCTTCCTTCTGCTCGTCCTGGGAGTCTATGGGGGTCGCGGACCTTTCGGACGAGGACTGGGAGAAAATTTTTATACTCACGCACAAAAGTTCCAGGGCTGCTAAGGTACAGGAAACAAATTATAAAATTCTGACCCACTGGTACCGCACGCCTCAGAGGCTGCACCTCATGTTCCCCAACTCCTCAGATAGATGCTGGCGATGTGATGGGGATGTGGGGACGATGCTGCACTTATGGTGGGACTGCCCCCGAATCCAGCCGTTCTGGAAAGAGGTTCACCGTGTTATCTCAGAGCTCTCTGACTCCCCCCCCCCTTTTCAAGCATTGCCTATGCTTTTACATCACACCCCCCATGCTATTTCGCACTACAAGCGCTCAGTTGTGCGTCATTTATTAGATGCGGCCAAGGGCCTCATACCCCTGTACTGGAAGCAGTCTTGCTCTCCACCCCTCGAGGCCTGGATGTCGCGGGTTGAGGATGTTAGGAGGATTGAAGATATCTCCGCGGTCTCTCTGAAACAGAGGGAGAAGTATACGGCCACCTGGTTTCATTGGCTCTCTTATGTCTCTGCGCGTGACTCATGATTTGTACTGTTTCCCTGGCACTTCGCACGCTAAGGGGTTTTCGTGATTGCTGTATTTTTGTTCCCCTTTTCTCTCGCCATTGTCTAAACTGTTTCCAATGTGACCCCTGCGCGGGTTCTTGCATATTACTGCCTTGTCCTGCTGGAACTGTGTCTGGACTTGTGTGCCCTTGCTCCCCCCCCCTTCCCTCTTTTCCCTTCTGTACCCTCTCCCCGTCCCAACTTCCAAAATTACTACAAACCTTAATAAACTTTGATTCTGAAAAAAAAAAGTATATCGTTTTTCCTTTGAACTCTCTGTTTTTTTCTTTATGTATAAGGTGTGATGATTTTTACACATGTGTATTTTTTTGTGAGCACATAAGAAAACCTGAAGACAAGCAAATTACGTATGAGAGAAAAACCTTCACTTGTGACTTCATTTAAGAAGGTGGAATGTGACTCCAAATAATTTTCAAATACTCTATATGGAGTGCCTTTACATTTGAGCAGCATGCTCCATGGTCAGGAAGCATGCTTGAAATTTCACAACATGGTGTAGACTATGTTCTCCTACCAGGCAGATTGCCAGATTAAAGAGTTTGAATTCAAGCAAATTCCAAATGTATTGCAAATGTAATCATAGTTAATATCTAATTAAAAGTGCATTTGAAATATCTTTATTCATCAACAAAGTGAATACAGCACACAGATACGGTAATATCGTAACACGGTAGGACCATGAAAGGTGATATGTACAGAGGTTCTCAAACAATAGCAATCTAAACCATATCACTGTCAAGCGCGCTGCCGCGGCTCTTACCTCTGCCGCTCATGCCGGCTCGCACGCCGCCGGCAGCCCCGCCTCCGTCTACTCTGCCACTCACGCTGGCTCGCACGCCGCCGGCAGCTCCGCCTCCGCCGCGAACACACGCTGCAAACACACGCCTGCGTCGTGATCCTGCCTCCTGGGCAAACGTGCACCACAAATATATCACGACACATCCACGGATCTCGGGGAATACAAAGCCCTCTGTCTCCAAGTGGATAAACGTATCCAAGAGAGGATAACCGAACACAATAGAGGAAGAAGACCTGGGTCCTATGCTCCGGGTCACACCAAGCCCTCTTTCTCTGCTTCACCCTCATCTGCTTCCGAAGAGCCCATGGAGATAGGGACCGTTCGCAGACTCACCGAAGCCGAAAAAAGAAACAGAAGAACACAAGGACTCTGTCTATATTGCGGTCAAGCAGACCATCAGTTGTTCACCTGTCCCATCAGGCAGGTAAAAGAGACTGCTTAGGGACCACAGGAGGAGGCTCTCTAAGCGTGTCGTTTCCCATATCCTCACACTACTCACATGATAGTTCCTGTGACGATCCGTTGGGAGGACCACTCTGTGGCCACCAGTGGCGTCTCCAGGTTTCATATTTAGGGGGGGCACATGGGGGGCCAGGGACCAAAGTAGGGGGGCCAATTATAAAACGGTACATATACACTATATATATATATATATATATATATATATATATATACATATATATATAAACACACACACACGTTAGATGTGCATTTTTAACTACATAATATGCACTTATCTCTTTGAAGTAAAGACTGTGATTAAAATATGATTTCAAAATAACGGCTAAAGTGACAGTTATTTTTCATTCTTTAATATTAGCCCCTGCTGACAATATATGTAAATATTAGACCCTGCTGCAGATATATAGAAATATTACACCCTGCTTCCGATATATATTAATATTAACCCCTGCTGCGGATATATATTAATATTAGCCCCTGCTGTGGATACATACTTATATTATACCCTACTGCCGATATACATAGAAATTATACCCTGCTGCCAACATATATTAATATTAGCCCCTACTGCCGATATATATTATTAGTCCCTGCAGCCAATATATATAAATATTAGCCCCTGCAGCCAATATTTATTGATAATAGGCCCTGCAGCCAATATATATTAATATTAGCCCCTGCTGCCGATATATATAAATATTAGTCCCAGCTTCCGATATATATTACTATTAGCCCCTGCAGCCAATATATTAATATTAGACCCTGCTGCCAATATATTTGCCACACTGACTGCAGATCAGGGGAAGACAGTGAGAGTCAGTGCAGTGTTCCCTCCTTCTGACTGCACCGTGACATTGAGAGGTCCTCTCCCCTGTAATCATCCCCAGAGTCCCTTTGTCCCCTCATTCACTAAACCATACCGCTCTTTTACTTACACCCTGTAGTTCAGGTATAGATCAAATAAACAACGCATGGAAACAGCACACGCAACTGAATGAGATAAAAAAACTGTATTTGCAGGTATACATAAATAATGTATGGAAACATAGCAGATACAGATCAACAGAATTTGACACACTATTTGACATCCAAACAACTATAAATCATTCTTTTTTATCACATTATTAAAATCCCAGAAATCAAAAAAGTTAAAAGGCCCAAATAAATTAAGGAGATTAGACATAATGGAAACTTCAACAAAACTTTTAGCCATTAATGCATCACAACCATTTTAGCGCTGCGTCACCAAATGAACACCTCATCACAGATAACACAATGCATACAGCTGCATATAACTAAGCTGAGTACCACTTGGTCTGTGAAGGCCTGTGAAACCAAAGGGGAATAGCGTCCTGTATACTGTAATCAAGAATTGAGTTTCACAAACTCTGAACCAACATCTAATTTTTAATAATATATTCAGATTAAAAGAACACAAAACCTTTACTTTTCCTCTGATTTCTAGGCCTAGAAAGTTTTGTCCTCTGAAGTGACCACAAAATCTGGATAAATAAAAATTACAAAGTTCTATTTAACCCTCTACAGCAAGTAAAGTGCCAGGAAACAGATGACCAAACTCATATCAGGACAGGCTCTGCCACACTGACACCCAAACACATACACCAGGACAGGCTCTGCTGCCACATGGACCCCCACATCAGGATGGGATAACCATATAAAATGCCTTCCACATTGCTTTGCTGTTTGTGTGTATTGACCCTTGTGTATTTGTGCCCCCCCCAGCCACCCCCCTTTGTGCATTTTTGCAATACACCCTTGTGTATTGATTTATTTGATGCCCCCAGCCAGCCCCCCCTCCCTTGTGTATTGATTTATTTGATGCCCCCAGCCAGCCCCCTCCCTTGTGTATTGATTTATTTGATGCCCCCAGCCAGCCCCCCTCCCTTGTGTATTGATGCACCAACCCCTTGTACTGGTTAATATAGTGGCCCCCATACCCATGTGTATTAACCCCCCCCCGTTTGTGTATTGATATATGTGACATCCTTCTAACCACCCTGATGTGTAATTATGTCCCCAGCCACCATCTTTTTGTATTAATTTTCCCAATGCAGCCCCCCCTTGTTAATGTCCCTCCTTCTGTCACCTCCACTATTTATTTAAAATAAAATACTTTTTTTGCTGGCCTTCATTCTTCCACTGTAACACAGCAGACTGCTCTTCTCCCTTATGCTCTTCTCCCTGTCGGGCAGTGACAAGCAACTGTTCCGTAAGAGCCCGCCCCCTTCAAAGGGGCGGGACGAAGAGCCTCAGTCAGTGATTGGCATGCCGGTAATCCATTAAGCAGCCAGCGGAGGCGGTTTTACAGCCGCTTTGAAACTGTCAGCCGCATCGGCTGCAATTGGAGCTTAGTGTTCCGGCACACCGGGTCAATGGTATAGCGTTTCAATTGGGGGGGCACACTGGGGGGCACAGCATAATGTAGGGGGGCCATGGCCCCCTCTGGGCCCCCCCTGGCGACGCCACTGGTGGCCACCCGAGCCTTCATCGATTCCGGAGCTGCTGGCGTGTTTATGGATCTACAATGAGCTCTAAAACACCTCATACCACTCCGCACCAAAGAAGCGCCTTCCCTGGTGGCATCCGTTGATGGCTATCTTCTGGCTAACCAAGAAACCAAACCACTAACCCCTCTGGTAGGGGTCACCCACCAGGAACCGCTCACGTTTGAGATGATCGCGTCTCCTCACGCCTCTCTTATCCTAGGATATCCCTGGTTACGTCGACACAACCCGCTCATAGACTGGGAGAAAAGAGAGATACTGTCATGGAGCAACCGCTGTCAGGAAAACTGCGTCACACCATGCCAACGCCTCAATCTCATCTTCGAGATCGCCCCCATTGATCCCAGAACCCTCGTTCCTAGACATTACTGGGACTATTTGGATGTCTTTTCCAAGAAAGACGCGGAAAAACTACCTCCACACCGGGCCTACGATTGCGCCATCAACCTGTTGCCCGGTTCCAATCCACCACGGGGTCGCACATACCCTCTATCCGAACCCAAAAACAAGGCATTGGAAAGATACATCAAAGAAAGCCTGGAAAAAGGCTTCATCCGCCCGTCCTCTTCCCCTGCCGGGGCTGGCTTCTTCTTTGTGGCCAAGAAAGAAGGCTCCTTATGGCCCTGCATTGACTACAGGGGATTGAATCGCATCACGATAAAGAACAGGTATCCGCTTCCCCTCATCACAGAAGTCTATGACCTCCTGAAAGGAGTAAAGGTCTTCACCAACTTGGATCTCAGAGGTGCCTACAATTTGATCCGTGTCAAGTCCGGGGATGAATGGAAGACAGCATTCAACACCCGTTTCGGGCATTACGAGTACAACGTTATGCCCTTCGGGTTATGTAACGCCCCTGCTGTGTTTCAGGCCTTCATCAATGACTTTTTTAGGGACATGCTTCTGTCCCACGTCATAGTGTATTTGGATGACATCCTCGTGTATTCTCCTACGCTCGACACCCATCGACTACATCTGAAGGCTGTGTTACAGAGGTTACGAGAGAACGGCCTGTACGCCAAGGCTGAAAAATGTGTATTCGAGAAGTCCAGGTTACCCTTCCTTGGCTACATCATCTCTTCTGACGGCCTGCATATGGATCCTGCTAAGCTCGAGGCCGTTTCCGCATGGCCCCTCCCACAAATGCTCAAAGCCATCCAACGGTTCCTGGGCTGCGCTAATTATTACCGGCGCTTTATCAGGAACTATGCCGCGACAGCGGCTCCCATCACCGCTATGACTAAAAATTGTGTCGACCCGACTCTTTGGACCGAAGACGTCCGAAAAGCGTTCCAGAACCTAAAACGGTCCTTCATCTCGGCTCCCATTCTGCTACGCCCAGATCCGACCAAACAATTCCTCCTAGAGGTCAATGCCTCTGAGACTGGCGCAGGGGCTGTCTTGTCACAACGGAAAGAACAAACCACGAAGTACCATCCCTGTGCTTTCTTTTCCAAGGGCTGCTGAATGGAACTATGGCGTTCGAAGAGTGGCGTCATCTACTGGAGGGCACAGAACAACCCATAGTCGTTATGACAGACCACAAAAATCTTTTATACATCGAAACCGCCAAGAGGTTAAGTCCTCGGCAAGCACGGTGGTCACTCTTCTTCTTCAACCGGTTCAACTATTACATCACCTACAGACCAGGCACCAAAAACGGCAAAGCTGACGCCCTGTCCCGACAGTTTGACAATCAACGAGACCAACACAGCGATGAGCCCATCATACCCTCAATGCGCCTTATCACCGGCCTGTCTACCCACATGGTGAGCAGGATCCGCATGTGCCAAGGGACCGTTCCGTCATCTGGACATCCTCCTCCGGGCCGTCTCTACGTCCCTCCCAGGTTTCGCTTAGACGTCCTTCACAGGGGTCACAATTCCCTTCTCGCAGGACACTCAGGATTTCGGAAAATGGATTACCACATCCGACGGTCGTTTTGGTGGCCATACCTTGCCAGGGACATACGTTCTTACCTTGCCGCCTGTCACATGTGTGCATGTCAGAAGTCCTCTTGGAAGCACCCTCAAGGCCTCCTGCGTCCTCTTCCCGTTCCCATGGTTCCCTGGACGCACGTGTCTCTGGACTTTGCCGTGGATCTACCCAAGTCACAAGGGTACACCGCAATCTTAGTGGTAGTTGACCGCTTCTCCAAGCAAGCGCAATTCGTCGCCTTACCACGCCTACCTTCCTCTCTTCAGCTGGCCGACGTCTTCCTCAAAGACATCATCCGCCATCACGGCCTTCCTCTCCACATGGTGTCTGATCGCGGCACGCAATTCATTTCCCGCTACTGGAAAACCCTCCATCGCAAACCGACATACAGCTCCATTTATCGTCTGCTTTTCACCCGCAGACCAACGGACAAACAGAAAGAACAAATCAAACCCTCAAACAATATCTGAGGATGTACAGCAAGGAACATCAGAACAACTGGTCGTCTCTCCTCCCGCTCGCTGAAATTACCTACAACAGTTCGCTTCACGAGTCCATTGGTTGTACCCCGTTCTTTGCTGCCCTGGGTTACCACCCTGTCGTTTTGCCTCCTCCGTCTTCTCGTTCCTCCTCTACAGTGCCGGCAGTCGACAGTCCTATGTCTGACATGGAAAGACATTGGCGGTCCCTTCGGGACGTTCTCTGTAAAGCACAAAACCGCTGTGGGCAGTCGTGTATGGTTGTCTACCCGCAACATCCGTTTACGCCAACCATCCAAGGCATTGGGACCCCCGTTTCATAGGCCCTTTTCGCATCCTCAAAAGGCTCAATGACGTTGCTGTGTCCCTTGACCTCCCGCCTTCCATGCGGATCCCACGGTCTTTCCACGACTCCTTACTCAAGCCTTATGCGTCCAACCAATTTTCCGTTCTGTTCCGGCCTCCTTCTCCGATCGACGTCCGGGGTCATGAGGAGTACGGTGTCGATCGGATACTTGATTCCCGCAGGGTGCAGAACGGCCTGCAGTACCTCGTAGCATGGAAGGGTTACGGTCCCGAGGAGCGGACGTGGGTGCCTGCTCGCTTCGTTCACGCCCCCCATTGCGTTGCTCGTTTCTATTCACTGTGCCCCCTTCGTCCTGCTCCGTCGCGCTCGGGGCGCACTCTTGGTGGGGGGTACTGTCACGCGTGCCGCCGCGGCACTTACCTCTGCCGCTCACGCCGGCTCGCACACCGCCGGCAGCCCCGCCTCCTCTGCCACTCGCGCCAACTCACACGCCGCCGGCAGCTTTCCCTCCGCCGCGAAAACACGCCGCGAATGCGCGCCTGCGTCGCGTTCCTGCCTCCTGGACCTCGTCCAGTGACGTGAGTACCTGTTTCCTTTAATAACCCCCGTTTTTACTTCTTGCCTTTACCCGTTCTGAGCGTTATTTACCTTTTGGGTGGGCTGTTTCTTGTATCTTGAATATCTTTTCCTTGTGTACCGACCTTTTGCCTGTTTACCGACCACGATTCTTCTCTGCCTGCCTACGAACCTGGACTGTTTAATGTTTTGCACCTGATCTGCCTGCCCTGACCTCGGATTTGTTTGACCTCGCTGCCTGCTATTGTCCTCTCTTGAACTTTCTCTAGCGGTGCTTATCTGTATTGTTGGATCCACCTCTGCTACCTTACACCGTGACAATCACAAATCAGAGATTAATAGTGATTGCGGTTGCATAAATCAAGTAAAAAGAACAATGTATGATGCAGCAACATAATATGCATAATAAACACAAAATAAAACCAACAAAAACTTTGTCCGTCTGGTCGTCACATAAGATGTCAGCATGACAAGTCTGTACAACTGGGTCAAGCATAACAAAAAGTCATTGAAAACATTGTATAAAGAAAAACAGGAGTGTAGGCCCAAAAACTCTCACAGTCCCCATCCAGAATAAAAGCAGAGCCACGATGCCAATCACTCACATCAGCAGTCAAAACGTCTCAATTTACCCCGTATAGGATCCCGTTGACGCAATTATTGCCTCCATGTACCAGGAAGTGGTAAGAAATGTCAGTTTGACCGCCCTGCGCGTAGGTGGCGTAAGCGAGTTAATGTAGTCTTGCCATACAGTGATAAACTTCCCTGTCCATGTCGATTTCGCCATCTGAGCTGTGAGCCATGACATTCGAAAGAGATAGAATAGCTTACAATGAAACAAGGAGAGCAGCGGCTGCGTGGGGTCAAGCCAATAGTGAAGGATAGTTTTGAGAGCCACTGCCCCTAAAATACGCAGCAAGGTGGCCCATCTGGGAGATGCAAAGAATACCAAACACAGCATATTCGGGAGTTAGTGTCAGGGTAACAAGCAAAGCGGATAGCGCAAAACCCTGCACCTGCCTCCAAGTGGACATTGCCAGACACATGTCCGAAAGGGCCCCACCCATACGGTGACTACAAGCAGGTGAAATATACGCCCTACACGCAAAACATCTCCCTATACATTGTGGCAGGAAGAGAAGTCCTCATCCTATTGTAAGCCCCAAGAATAGACGGGAGAGTCAAGGAGGGAAAGTGTCTCAACCAACGCTTAATGCCAGTCGGTATGTTGTCATGAACCAGATGGCGTTGTGTCTGTTAAAGTATGACCGAGAAAGAGTACCCACCTTCAGGGACAGTATGGACCAAGTCATCAAGGGTGTTAAACCAGTCCCTGTGCATAAATTCTCTGATTTGGACCTGAATAAAATGCCTGAGTTGTAAAAAGACAAAGGGTAATACAAAGAGAGCTCAGGGAATTAATTTGAAATATCTTAAAAAAACAAAAGTTTTCCCATTGGCAAATTTCCATTCATTGGAACTATTAACTCAAAGGGTTGCTATAGATGACCTGCAAGATGGCCCCCGACGACGACAGGGCCTCTAATTTACTATTACAGGCTTAACACTTGAAATCACATATTGAATAAAAATATATTGGGAGTTTATGTAAACATACAATATAGCATTAAATGAATTCTGTCATTCTTTAGAAATACTGGTTTATCTAACCTTTAGACATATATGCGGTAAAAATCTGACTTTACAGATTGGCAAGCAAAAATAGGGTAATCTGGTCAATAAGTATCACTTATTTCTATAACAAGGGTGCTATAGGTTGAATATGCTGGAAATTAGCTTAGATCTTTAGACAAACTACTTAGATATTTGAGATGTTTGATTTTTTTAATCTACAGAGGGACTTCAGAAAACATCTCAATTTTGCAACTAGCTCATACATCACAATCTACACATTCTTCCGAATCTACATCTCCCACAGATGGTAAGAATTCCGATACGTCCCAGGGCTGCTCCCTATTAATCTTGAAACCAAAAAATGAATATTAACTCTCTAAATGTCATACCAATTTTGTCAAAAAAATGTTACAGAGCTTGGTCATAAAAAGAAAAATGGAATAAATATAGAAGCATACTCCTGGTCATCTTTCTGCATTAGAACAAAAAAATGTATAATCTGGGTGCAGTCTCCATTATTAATAACTGTAGGTACGATTGATTGGTATTGGTCATTATCAGTAAGAATTATATTTCTGAAATTACTTTAAAATTTACAGTTTGGGGGAATTACAAATCAATGCCTTATAATCCAGTACCAAAAATTACAAACCAAAATTATGTTTAACCAATAGCCTCTTATAATTCAAGATCATACATCAAAAAGTATATGATTAGGTGGTAGAATTCCCCATCACATCTGTTCTATATTCTCTCCACACAATACATACCCTAGGTTGTGCCATAGTGGCCAACACAGATTCCATCTCTCATCCTGGTTTGGTATATATAGACAAGGCTTTTGTGTTCCAAAAAATCCTTTATGAAAGACTCCGCTCACATTTTACGATGATAGGAAAGCATATTGGTTACTCCTAAAGTTTTGTTGGTTACTCTTGACATGCAATCTTTTATACATCCATTTCCCACTATAAAGATTTATTAGCCATTAAATGGGTTGCAGATGTTACATTGGACATGCTCAATGACAATAAGGAGTCTTGAATTACTCCAGTGTGTCCATAAAAAGAAGCACTTTTTATGCCAGGACTAACTTTACTGACAGGTCAAAAGCACATTGGGCTCCAATGCAACCCTAAATTATGCAAACGTATAGCCTTGAAGAGGAGTATATTTCTGCTTTTGAACTTTTTCAATACCATTCAATTCAGAAAAGATACAGAAAACATTAATCTTATAGGAAGGCAATTGGAGCTCTGAAAGCTATTTCTCAATCAATTGAACACAATATAACCAAATATTAATACAGTAGAGATGTAAAGTCTTAAGGCTGGGTAAGCATGAAGGTTGCTAGAGGTTCCCAGGCCATGGTTGCAAAGTATTGTGAGTAACCCAATAGCCAAATGTGGAAATACATGAACATATAGCTTCTTGCATAGCTAACCAGTGGTATCCGGACTCATACTCTCAACCTTGCAACAGTAGTGGCAGGCTAAAGTGACAGGTTATAAGTAGACTTGGGCATTAGCCAAGTCTTTGTGAAAAAAAAACCTTCGTATTCCATTTTTCGGGTGAATATTCATGTACGTACTCCATGTTAGTTTTTTTTTTGTTGTGTTTTAATGGTCCGTGACTATTGGTCGCCGGCAGAGGCCTTCTCTGGCATCAACCAATGAAGGGCAGCTGCTCTTCATTGGTTGATCCCAGATGAATCCCTGGCAGCGACCAATAAAGGCACCCCTGATGCTGAAGCCATTAGTCTCCACAGGCCAAAATGCTCCGAGGTGTACCTTGCTGTGCCCTTTGCCAGTGGGACTCAAATACCCATTCCTCTAAAGCCAAGTTGCTCGGAGCGGTTGTCTCAGAGTAACTTGCAGCTGCCCTTCATTGGTTAATGCCAGCTACCAATGGAGTCATTCGTACAGACCTTTAACTCGTAGAGCCAGAAGACCATTGGTTGATGCCAAAGGAGGCCCCTGCCGGCGACCAATAGAGTCACACGTACGGACCTTTAAGTCCTGGCATGATCCTGCGGATTCCCATACCCCTGCCATGCTACGTAGACAAGGTAGGCTAGAGGCAGTGACTTTCATGGGGGAAAAAGACCATGGAGATTAGCTAGGAAATATTTATGAAGACGAACATGAAGATTCTTCGTGTTGTGCTTCTTCATCCTTATGTTCGTTTACGCGCTGCCATATTAGTTTTTACGGTATTCTGATTGAACAATGAAACCTCAATATTCGTGTTCATTTTCGTGTTCTCCTGAATACGAATGCACAAGTTTAGTTATAAGTGAAGAGTTAACATTTGTAGAAGCATTAAACATGTATAGTAGTCATGTCAACAATATCTTTTTCTTGCAAATAAGAAAATTATGTTGACTTAAAAGAATACAGCAATTCATTAGTTACCAATAAAGTTTATTATGACACAACTTTGTACAATGCTTCAGTAGTATATTAAAATGGATCCATAAAAAGAAATTAATATAATTTATACTCAAAATGATTGGTTCAAATATATATATACACACATCTGAATAGATGAAATATGTTTTAAGTGTTGGGAACTGCAAATGATCTCATAAAATATTAAAAAGCATATATAATTTACTTAGACCCTATATATTTTATTAAAGTGGCTTAAATATTTACTTTGTACACTGGGTATCTACTCCAGAAATGTTCTTACTGATTCCATTACTTTTTCTGAAAATGTATTTTGGTTTTCGTAAGTTTTTATAAATTTTTTAATTAAACTGCCTACCTCCAAGTACAATACGGATGTAACATCTACTTTAGGAGAAGATGAGTTTGTTAGTGTAAAGTGGGTACTAGTGAGCCCATATATTATCCTAATTCTGTCACGTTAAATTAGGGTTCTATAACAATTTTAATTTTTCTTTTTTATTACTTCAAAGGCTTTATTCGTTGTGGTATTAAGACACAAATTTAAAGATTAGAAGCCAGCAAGTCCAAGAATATTGTTTTAGTAACCCCTTAATGACAAAGTCCGTACATGTACGGGCTCAAAATGCATTGTTTTCAATGGGTTAAGGGACCGCCCATTGTCCTTAAAGGGATAAAGAAAATAGTTATTTAACCCCTTCAATCCCCTTGGTACCTCAAAGCCCAGAGCAATTTTGCCATTTTTGGGGTATGTCGGTTAAGCGATGATTCTCTTTTCCTGTGAATAGTGTACCCATATAAACTATATATTGTTTTTTCAAGGAGAGATAGAGCTTTCGTTTGATACCATAGTTGGATGATTAGCTGAAAATTTAGAATGAGAAATTTAGTAAAAACTAGCGAAGATTAGAAAATTAATTTTTTTTTACATTTTCCCTTTGAATCCTCACAAAATTAAGTGATGGAAAATCCCCTCCAAGTTTATCAATTCAGGTGTCCTGATTTCAGAAATACCTAATTTATATAGATTTTCCAGACTTTCCCAGCACCAGGGAGCATACTATAAGGTGTACAATTTTGTATAATTTTTATGCCTATGGCTTAACGGGTTTGGGGGTTGTGAACGGGTTATACTGGCTAGATGTTATGCTAGGGCAATGGGAAGTAAGGTTTTTTAATAATTTTTTTATTATCTTTTTTTATATATTTTTTTTTAATTTAAATTTTTTTACATTTCTTTTTATTTTTTATATATTATTTTTACACAGAAATGGTTAGAGGTCTTCCTAGGGACCTCCTGAACATGCCAGTGATGTCACAATGACATCACAGCTCACATTATAATTTTTTTTTGTATTATATATATTATTATTTTAATGCTTTATTTAATATTATTTTTTAAATGAATTAACTTTTTTTTTTTCTGCTTTTCTCTTTCAGGACGGGAGGGGGAGTGAGAGAGATGGTTTCTCACTCCCCTCCCCGCGATCCCCCTGCACCGATCACACTGTGATCTCTATGCAGGTCCTCACAGACCTGCATAGAGATCGCAGCGTCTCTGTGCCTCATCGGAGGGCAGGATATCCCCGCAGGGGATATCCTGTCCTCCGATGACTTTCCGGGTCAGCAGTGACGTAACCCGGAAGGGAATGCCCGATTGCGCGTTTGCAACTGCGCGATCGCGCAATCGGGCACTTTCAACCGTAACAGCTTACCGGCTTTCATGCCGGAAGCTGTTACGGGAGATCGGGCAGTAGAAAGCCGTGACGCTGCACGAAGGGCTGGACGTACCGGGACGTCCATAGGGGTTTCTTTGTGGGCGTTTTTTTGACGTCCCGGTATGTCTATAGGGGATTGAAGGGGTTAATTATTGGTATTTATACAGATTAAGCACAAAGGAAATATAATGGGGTCTTTTAATTTAAAAAAAAAAAGGGTTTAACATTTATGTTTCTAACCTTGCGATTAAAATAAAAAAAATGAATATGGTAAAAGTACTTTGTACATTACTACAATAAAACAAAACAAAAAAAGTTTAACTTATACTCCATCAAAGATAATGTTTCATCTGAATAGAAGAAATTATTTTTCAAGTTTTAGGATCTGCAAAGCATTTAATAAAATAATATTAAAAAGGAGTTAGAGTCAAATGGACACTGGTGCAGAGTACACAGTACAATAAACACAAAATGAAATACTACCAAGGTCTTAATTTGCTAGAATGCCCTTGCAAAATCCAATAAGTGGGAAAACAAAAACACTGCATTATAAAAAAGGCTATAACATTTAAGAAACAACAGTAAAGGAAATGAAAGGTCACATCTTACAAAGTACATTTCAAAGTGCATTGAACAGATCCACAAAAGACAATCCACATAAACTGAACAAAATAAAGGGAATTCACTTTGAAAATGGTGATATTGATTGATCTATAATTTGTTATAATTATCAAAATGGTTATAGATGTTTACACAGGAATCTCAGAACTTTATATTTTGGAAATAGGTTTAAGTGATTTGGAAAACATCTTAAACACTAATATTTATACATGACTTAATAATTTGCAAAACGTCTGGTTATTTAGTTATATTAGCTAAAAAATCTAATTGTAATGTTTAATATTTAACCCCTTGATGACAATTGCCGGTCCGGGCACGTCACGGAAATTCATGTCGATAACGACAAATGACGTGCCAGGACCGGCACGTCATTAAACGGGTGCAGAAAGCGATCTATTTTCGCTTTCTGCACCGAAACGGCGTTGCTGTAATGCCTCGACCTCGAGGCATTCAGCAACGCCATTATCGGCACAAAGGGGCCATCTCTGGCCCCTCCCCGGGGCGTCAACATCCGCCATACTTTGTATGGCGGCGGACACCCGTTTTAAAAGCGTTTAGGAGGCGATCAACGATCGCCTCCTAAACTTAAATGGTGTCGCTGGAATGCCTCGATCAGGAGGCATCCAGCGACACCAAACACTTACCTGGGGATGGACTGTGACCGCTCCGGAGAGCGGTCACAGCCGCAGCTGCCGGTGATCTTCGCCATCTGCAAGATGGCGGCGGTCCGGGAAAATTCAATACAGAAAAACAATAAAGTCTAAAAAGTTCGCTAGACGGTCTCCAGACCCTCTAGAGAACTCTGGTTCCACTTGCAGGTTGAATATAGGTACTGCATTCAACCATGCAAGTCAATGGAGCTCAGCTTTCTAATCACAGTGTGATTAGAAAAAATAAATAAAAAATAAAATAAAATTAATAATAATTAGAAAAAAAATAGTAAAAAACCAGTAAAATGTAAAAATAATTTCCCACTGATGTCACTATCAGGGGAACCTTCAAGTTGAAAAAAAATGTAAAAAAAAAATAAAAAAAAAAATATATATATAAAAAATATATTTTTGTGAGCAAGTCCTAAAATTAGCATATTAGCTTAAAACAATTCTCGCATGGAAAGAGTTAAAATACTGGCATATTAAATGCCCATGGGGTGTCTACTTTTAAAAAATGTATGATTTGATGGGGTAAA